>JARFJB010000673.1:170000-435000 GCA_036346205.1 Vesta saturnalis
CCAAAAAATTATTCATGCTATTATTTCGTATATACCCATGACTCAAAAGCACATAGAAATAATCTAGAACGCATGGACTACTTCCATAAATTAAATTTTTTTGAGCAATAAGGTTATTGCCCTTAACAGCTATAAATTCTGGCAGTATACAATGTTATATTTCATGAAGATGAAGGAAAAAAGCTATTACATTAGTTGAGTAGTGTATTTGACGAATCTGTTGCCTTTATCAATAATCAATGGCTGAACTCGCTCCAACTGTTTCTGTGGAAAAGAAGATATTGTATAACGTGCTTACACATTTGGATAAAAAGATGTAATATTGGTCAAACTATTCGAAATTCTTTTCTGTTAAAAATAATACGTGTGGTGGTTTTGACTAAAAATTGTGTTTAGTAGGTTGTTCAAATAACATTACCTAAAGTGTTTATTCGTAATGTATTTACCTACTGAAATTTTTATGCAAAACAGTTTCTTAGCTTCAATTTCATTATGTAGCTCATCATAAGAATAAGTTTAGTTAGTTCTCCAGCATGCTTCAAAATTGTAGAGGAATACCTCACCAGTACATCCTTTAAGTCGAATTATGAAAAATACGTCCCATAAATAGCAGTCCGCAATCTATTTGCTCCTGAGGGCGTTGTAATTAAAACGATCGGCTAGTTGAACTCAGTAACTACAACCTTAATTACTATCGTGTGCGAGCGCTTAAGTTAAAATAAAAGAGATAAATAAAACTCGAAAAATCGTTTAATTCAATAACCCCGTCTACATCGGAGAGTTCGACCACTTCCAAAAGAAACCATCTGTCTCTGCTATGGCACACAGCTGCAACAAGCACCATACCGAAGAGGTTAAGTAGCACTAGTTCACGGTAGAAGCACCGAGGACCGCATCTAGGGCACGGGATACCGCAAATATAGAAGAGAAATTGGCCTCGGCCCCAGCCCCAGCAGCGGCTGTGAAATAATAACTAACCTTTTTTTTTGTAAAATTTATATATTGGGTCTTTCATTTCCTAACCTTTTTTCCTCGGAGTGTGGGGTTGCACTTTAGTGGAGATCACCTCAACGCTGCCTGATTACTCACACCTACATACACCGATATCTTCACCGTACCACCTGCTAAACGTACCCTCCTCTATTTCAACATATTGAACATACTCCTACATTTCGACACGCTCACATCCCTCCATATAGTCCGTATATCAACACACAACACACGTACACACCGTACCTACCCCCAAAACCTGCTCCGCTACCTACACCCTCCACCTTCACATTACCTAGTCTAACGCACCCGCCCCAATCCTTGAGGTATGGTAAGTATCTGAAATATCCCAAAAATTATTACCACGAAAAAACTTTTTTTCAAACTACCTAAAATCATTAAACTTCCTGTGTACGAACTTTTTGTTCAACCACAACATTTGCCTTCTAAAAACTTCTCTCTCTCTCTCACAGGATGGTTCGCAGCTTAGGCTGCGGCATAGTTTTGGTGATCCTATCGTTACTCCCGCCCAACTTTTGGCCTTCCTGCCAACACTAGCTCGCAGACCTTCATCCTAAGTGATTCATCACGTGGACAGTGATACCCTTGCCCAACAGATCGTTTATTCAATTGCTCTGCTTTCTGTTCACAAAGCAATACTAGTCATCTTAAAGGCCATCAAAGCTCCCATCTCATTTCCACATCCAAAATTACCCTCGGGTACCCCCTTCAAAGCGCGTGTTTGCCTTCGGACGACATTACCAATGTGAACCAGTGTTTAGCAATTAATATTTAAAATTGATTATAATATATTAAATTTATTAATTTAATATAAATTGGCGTTTTGAGAATGATAACGGAGAACGTGACGGTGATTTTTAACGTTTTCGCCCCTTTGTACTTTGGCAAACGCGGTAACACTTACTTGTAACTTTTGAGACAGAAACAAGATAGCGACGTCTGGTTTGCGCCAAAATACGTTCCGTTAGGTGCTACTTTGGATGCTTATTAATTCCTCAGTTTGAAGTGATTGCCAATTAAAAAGAATCTAGACTCATATTGTACAAAATTTGAGTACTAGCCAGGGTTTCTTATTCATAATATAAATTAATCTTTCTGGCCATACGTACGTACGTGTACGTAATAAGTACTTACTCTTTCTATTAGTTCATGTAAAATAAATCATGATTTGTACAGTACAATATTAAAATATCAATTTCAAATTCAAAATTTACTGTTAAAAATGATAAATGAAATGAATGTTAAAATATATACTCAAGTATTTATGTGAAAGTCCGGATTGTACAATCGTTAACTAGATTTTATTGATGAATGCATGTCCAGCAAACTCTTTTCTTCTAATGTGCATAATTCGGTAATTTATTTAAATATTTCGTTACACTGCATGACTTTTATTTCATTACTCTAATAACGGTGTACCTAGATTGATATTAGAAAATTATAATTAGTTTTTTTTAAATGCATTTGTTACCCTCACTGTGTTTGGGTCTATATGACCCGGTGATTTGTGTAGTTCAAATTAGAAGAAGGTTATTATCATAGACGAATGTATTTTATTAGTTTTGTTTTATTTTCATAAATATAAATTACTTACATAATGTTGTCACATTACTGCGCAGTATTGCGCATATTGCATGCGTTATTTGCGTACCCCAGTAAACAAGTTTATTCCTGTTGTAGCTCCGGGTATAAGTGCAGCCAGTGAGCATCTGTGTGTTAGTTTCGTAGTAAATATGAAACTTGATATACTCTAATAAGAAATACGATTGGCCAATTTTTGACAGGCTCGCCGATGTTTATCATTTTTATTAATCCCGGAATTAAAATCATACTGACGCAATCCTTTGTACAACCGGCTCTAAATTTAATGAAATTGTACTTAACACAGGTGTGCAGAATTGGAAAAATTACCTCTAATTTAGTAGATATATTTCGAACAGAACATTCTTGATGCTACTAATTGGTCTAATAAGCACCTTTATAATAGTAGTTCGGCTTTAATCAAGCTAAAACGTACAGTTTAACGCAAATGGTCCAATTGTTTTGGACAGGTACAAGACTAAACGTCATAATTTGTTATGACGTAGTTACTAGGTTAAAGGTAAGTTCAGGGTAACTAGGAAAACATGTTACACTACACTCTTCTACAACGATTTGCAAATGGTAACTTTTATTCTGCACGGCATGAAGGAAGGAGTGCTTTGATTTCGGCTGAAACGCGTGTTTTGAGTTACTTGTTGTACGTAATGAAGGAAGAGAATTAAATCCTCTAGTAATTATCACTTATTAGGTTTGCCAGAAATAAGTGTACAATGAGAGAAGCTGTAGATCGGTACAATCTGTCCGCTATCAACCTTTTATTCTGTGCAAGAACGAATAATTCGAGATGTGATACATGTCTTGACGACCTTCATTCAGATTCCTAAAAAAAAATTTCGAGAAGCAACTGCTGCATTTGCTATGGAGTGTGTATATTACTACTTTAATTATAAGATTTATAGGTTTCAAAATACCATTTTATGTGTAAATGGAACGTATATCAGCATTAGAATACCAACACATGAATTGAAGTCAACATACACAAATCGTCACGACGTATCAAGCATTACTTTCAAACAATTTGATACAAAAAAGGCTTCAATGATGTGTTTACGGGCCCCTCCTGTAAGCTGCATGACAGTAAAACCTTTAAATTATTATTTATCAATTCATCATTAATAGGACATTACAGTTTAATTGATGATGGTGCTTATCCAGTAAGAGAATGGTTGTTAACACCTTTCAGAAACCATGGAAATTTAACACTGGCGCAAATAAATTATAACAAGAAACTTGTTACACGTCCAAACCGCACTAGGCGTCGTGCATGCTTACTAATGTAAGCGGGTTGCCAAGCCAGCTAACAGGGAGATGGGCGTGGTCGAAATAATAAGTAAAATGAATGATTAATATGCTCAAACACCTTACACCTAAATTCAAACAGCTCAGTCCGGGAAAATATGTCTCTAGGCGCCACCACAATCGAAACTTTGCTAAAATAATTGTCTTAAGCTGGATGTTAATTAACCCTACTTGATTGTGGAAAGTAGGATGGTGCTTACTCAGTAAACTCTTACACAAGGTTTCTAAAACCAACACTCGTCCCAAACAATTCAACTCAAACTCCAATATATTTAGTACTACCCAGGTTATTAAAAACCTTTTGAATACACCTCGTATACCAAAACTTCCAAAATAAAATTTATCACTCAAATTCATTCAATGAACGGTAATTAATTTTTAAAATTCCTAACATGAACGATATCTCTTAAATTTAATTTACTTTTTATAACATTTCTGAATCGTATTTGACATTCGTAAATATTTAAGGTTTCAAAACTCCAACTTTTTATAATACTTAATGAAATTATAATTAACAGCTGATCCGTCACTAGTGCATTGCGCTAATGAAACTAACATGAAAATTTTGCAATCAACCTGGCAAATAAGACTTTTCAGGTTGTTCATTGATCTTAAAATCCGAAATATGCAAAGTCTACACTTTAACTTGTCCAAAACTACTAGGTCACCAATTAAGTAATCGTCACAAATATGTATCATACCTGGCTGAATAAACAACAAAATAAAAATTTAACGATAAATATATATATATATATATATATATATATATATATATATATATATTGTCCTGCATACAATAATAAACAAATGACAAAGGAACAAAAACAGATATATTTACATATACCACTACAGCGTGGTTGAAAATCAAAACCACATAACTCGAGGACGATTATCTTTCGCTTCTAAACTAATTAATATTTAATCAACATTACACAAATGAACAAAAAAAAAAAAAAGATAATCGTGCTTTACTAAGTTTTTAAAGTACTTAAATATATTCCTTACTTAAAATTGTCCATTAATCCTACGCTTTTCTTTCTTCTTTCTTCCGTAAATCAATTATTTGTAGTCCATTTGTAATCCTTAAATTGCATGAAGCCACGTAACCAGTGCTTCACAATTTCACAAACAATTATTCCTTTCTGTACTCACAAATAGTCCAATAACACGTAATAAGCTGTACAAGTTTGGTTGCCTCTTAAAATTTCTAGCAACCTTTAGGAAAGTTTAGTCCTTCCTCACACAAATAAACTTTTAATGTCACATAAAATTTACCTTAACATTGGCTTAATTTATTACGAAAATTTTCGTTTACTTAAAGGTGGTCCCATAAATAATTTTAACTCAATATCGGTACAAGAACACGCGCTGCGCTTAACACTAACGTAATAACTGTTAACTTTTTATAAATCTGCTTACGCACTTTTTACTTTCTTGAAAATAAACAAACTAATTTTTATCTTCAACTTCAATTTAATTAATTGTTCTATTTATGAATGTCTTATACGATTCATTCCCTTTCGGGTAACGCAGTTGTTTAAACAATGACTGCCTTCACTATTATTCACAAATACAACTCCGACTCAACCTATTCTAATTTACACTACACCTAGCGCGCGTCTCCCCCAACATTCACCACGAGCAACAGCCAAAAACGAAAAAGCTCTCGTCAATCCCTGACTTTCCTATTTATAACTTCAGTCATCCATCTTTAAACATGTCTTCCTTCCGCGTTATATTCTCCAATAGTATTCATTCAAAATTTCATAGTTCCAATAGCTACTACCATCTGTACAACCACGCTCATAACTACAATACATCGCCATATGTGTTTTTACTTACAAATTGTACAATTACTTCATGAAGAAATCATTTTTCGTCACTACATTCATTCAGTAGCCACTCTGGACCATTACGCAACTTTCAACATTTATCTCCAACCTGCGCTCGATTTCCTTCCGCAACATTTGCAAAAATAAGTACCGTCTAAGGACTCAAATCCCATATACATACATATATTCTCAAAACAATTGCACAACATTACGAAAACTTTCTGAAATTAACACTTAAACACACCCAATCTTTCTCTACATATTTTCTAAAGCATTCCACACTTATACACTCACATCTTCTGGTCAAAATTACTCATTTATCCTCAAACATTCCATTCCTTACAGCAGCAAAACAGTAGCAATACAGTGACAAGCATTATCGTCCCATCGACAAATTTCTCTTCACATTTACATTCATCAGAATCTAATTATTCCAACACTAAAGTCTCTGTAATATTCGAATACACGTATCTACATACTGAATTATATTTCTCCTGCATTTCCAGTGGCGTATCATACACCCACATACATTATGCATATACACAAAAAAAAATTTTTTTTTCCCGTTCAAACTGAATACAGCCGTACTCAAAACACATAATACACGTCATTATAACATCCTACATACAGGGTGCGTCAACGCAACCTGACAAACTATCTGAAACTAGAGTGGAAATTGGGGATGAATTTGGTTTACTAAAGGTTAGATTAGTTAGCTGAATTTCTTTCTCACTGTAGAAAAAATGTCCAAATTTGCTTTATCATGTTGAGTGTTGCACAATGTATGCATTCAACGTGAAGAAGTTTATTGAACAAGATCAGGATAATATTAATTAAGTATTGATCAAGAAAATGAACTTAGAAAATTAGGTGACATAAAAAAAATTTTTCACAACGTTTAAATAATTTATAAAGTGTAATAAACGCCAACATATCGTATTGTAAATTAAAAAATTATTCCTGTTAAAAAATTTCTGTCCACTAGAATATTGTCTAGTGGGCGTTTGCTACATTTTGGTGTAGAGGAATAAGGTGACGATAGTGATGGTGTAGCTTCATTGGGATCACTTTTGTCACACATATTCCAACGCCCATTATCATTGGTGGATCAATACTACCATCCATAGTTGCTATTACTAAAATCCGTTCATCGTAGGTACCAATTTTCGGTTGCCTGTTTGATTTATGATTAACAAGGTTTTTTTTTCGTAACCGTTTGATAACGAATTTCGCATTGAACAGCAGTTTTTTGAGTTTGTGAAATATTCCTCAGGTCCTCCGATACAGCTGCTCAAACACTTTGGTTTTTTTTGGAAATTTTCAATGGATCAATAAGAGGCAAATATGTTTCGTATTTGTTCAATAAAAATTTTGTTGAAGCTTCACCGTATTCAACAATAATTCAAAATGTTCCTTATGTAAAGAAAATAGTGTCAATCAGTTCATTAGGATTAACAGCAATGAGTAAAACGTAATTTGCTTATTAACGTTACGTAAATTCTTAACTGTCAAATCATCATACGTTTTTAAATCTAAAGCTCCCATTGATTTTTAATATTAATTAACGTATCTAGAGTGGTAACTTAGCCCAAAGACTTGGGCATATGTTTATGCCCAAATGGCAAGGTTTGTTACCACTGGAATGCGTTCATTGGCGTATTAATTTATAATTTACAAAAATGTTTCATCAACTGCTAGAGGTTGCTTTCAACACTGTGTATTCAATATTAATATTAATAAACATCACCATTTGAAACTCAAAATTATTTGCTTATGCATCCAGTGCATGCGTGTTAAGATGTCACTGACCGATAAATAATCAAAATGTTACATATTTTTTAATAGAAACAATTGCAGAGTGTAAAAATGCAAAATGCAGGTAAGAATTATTCTTGCGCTTAAAATATTGCGCGTGTCCGGGTTCACTCTGGGTGATTCAAATTCGAGCTTAAGCATGGGGATTTCGCTTAATATACGAGATAGGGCATAAATTTAAATTAGGCACGCTAAATTTTATGCCGATTAATAATCCGGAACAGAACTTGAGCTGCCTTACATACATTCTTTGGCTTACGGTCAAAAAATGGGAAAATCGCGATATACGTTTTTCGTGTCTACCGACTTTATTATTAAAAATTAAAAAAATCTGATAAAACATGCTTAAAGCAATTTTTCATTGCTACCATGCGCTTTAAATATACCATCCGACGTTTTGTTTTCACGGAACCATCATCAAGTTATTTTTTTCTTATGGGCGCCATATTTGATATTTACATCGTTTGATAGGATATTTTAAGCCATTTTTAATAATATAACATGTTCCATAAATCACTTGATTTACAACAAAAATATTAATAAACACATATAACAAGTAAACAAATCAACTAGGCTACGTTTATATTCATTCTTAATATAAAAACAGATGAAATAATAATTAATAGTAATAGGGTATATGGGTAATTAGTGTCCAAAAATATTTATTGTTTTAACTCTATTATATTTGATATGGTTTTTAAATTTCAATAAAATTAACATTTAATTTAAACAAACAACTGAAGTAAATAATTAAACAACAAACCGTTTTCATTAATACATAATTGGCTTCTCTTCGCATATTACCAATTACTCTTTGTGTTGTCCTTCCTGAAATAGTATGAAATATCACCTGTCATGACTCTAAAAACTCATCATCCCTATTATCACCTATGTTCCCATACAACGTATTCATTACTTTGCCCCAAAGGAAATAATCGAGCGAGCTTAGATCACGGCATCTTGCAGGCCATTGCACAGTGCTCTGGTTTCCTATTCATTTGTTTGGAAAAACTGTATTTAAATATTCTGTTACGCGTACGTACGTTGTTATGAGGAGACGTCCCATCCTGCTGTCTCCACTATTCTCCTAATATACTGAACAGAACGTTTTCTAGATAAACTCATAACTAATTATTTATAAACTCGAGATATTCCTGAGCATTTAACTTTTCTTTAATAATGTGAAATCCCAGAAGTCTGTTATGTCACACACTATTCCTTGGAGTTTTGCGCTCGTTCATAATATGTGCGTTTTCTATAGTAATGTTCATTATTTCGATTGAACATGCCATTACTTGAAAAACTGCACTCCTACGTACAGATCACCTTATTTAAGAGGTTAGAGTCTTCATTCACATTTTCTTGAAACCAGTTACAAAATTCTAGCCTCCTCAAGTCGTTTCCTTTACGCTCGCTTACGTGTATCTACAAGGTTTGAATTTTTCATTTTAAAAGTTCTCCAGACTTCTGTTTGTAACAAATCTAAATTATGGAAAATGTAAGTATGTGTGCATGTGCATCTATAGCTACATCTTACGGAAATTTCGCAGAGTACTGGCAACTGAAATTTTTATGATCGCCTGTTATGTTAATAACTACAGTTTAACATGTCAAACTTCAGATAAAGTTTTGTTAAAGCTTAGTTTTTCATTCATTCTGGATCCATATGTATTTCGAGGTTTAAAAAAAAACATAGTTCGCCAGATTCCTGTCTAATTGTAAAAAGTAGTTCATCCGTTATTGGTGTCATTCTGGGAATTGCTGAAAATACATCCTGCATGCTTCTACCAGAAGTTGAAGCCATGAATGTCACAAATGTTTGCTGTTTGAATGTTTCTTTCTTGAATTTCTCGAGTCGCTTGTTGTGTAACTACAAGTAAAGTATTCGTTAAATAACTCACATAAATAGAAAAAACCACGAGAACGTTAATCTTTATGCATGCTTGACAAAAGATCTAATTATTTTCATTTCTTAATTCTGGTTGAATCCAATCTTCAGAGTGAGATGTTTTAGGCATTGTGTATTTCTGTTGACAAAAATTACGGACCGATGTGTCGACACGGCACAAGATGTAATGAAATGACAACAGCAAGTTGGCAAGTAACCAGATAACAAGCAGATCGGGTGCGCATAGAACTACAATATCAAGGTTAAACCGTAGCGGTGCAATCCAGTATTTTACCTGGGTGCGTCGAAGCAGGATGCAGGCTGGTTACTTCATACTGTCTCCTACGTGTGACTTCGGCTACACGGAAACGATATTAATTTACAATAGATACTTATTAATTTTATTTTTACCTTTTAAGTTATAGTTATTTTGTCGTAGTCGCAATTCAGTGACAATTTTGCTCTTTGATTATGACATTTTTCACTGTTAGCCTTCGACCATCAGAGAGTATTGTGATTTGTTATTTTCAAGGCAGTTTAGTAATATTTAATTTTATTAAAGATCTAGTTTTTATTAATAAAGTTAGATTCCATAGTTGGCATATTGTCCATATCTCATAAATTTGTTCTAATATCTTACACAATTCTTAAAGATGTTACCACTATTGAGGACGATAACCGTAATTGCTACCGAAACTTATAGATTTAGATAAAACATAAATATAAAGTACACAATTAAAAAACCCAAAAGATATTTTAATTTCGTGTAATAATGGTGAAAGTGTATATGTGTATAATTTTTTTAAATTTTAATCTACACAAATTGTGTTGGTCTCTTAAATGCTTGCCTTGTATTACTACACGGCATCGGAATCTTAACTTAACTACCAAAATAGTTAGTAAGAAATTATTGATTAGTAATCCTATGTACCACTAAAGGAATTCGTACATCTAAACTTTGGCTGTTTGTATGTGTATGTGTCACATCCAAAGTAAATAGTCAGTTATTACGCATAATAATCACATTATGTATAATAACTAAATTCGCTAGCTAAAGTGATTAATTAATTACAATAACCAGTCATTATTCAGAGTAGCTAGTACAGTTTGGCTAAAGTAATAAATATTTTCAAATATTAATCACTGTGACTAAAAATTATGAATAACAGCTAACATGAATTAGTCAAAGTAATAATTTTCACGCACTGTTCTGCTCAGGTAGGTGGGGAAGTGACTCCTCTCTGCCTGTGTCCATTGACCGCGTGTAAACAGTCGCCACAGTCGTGATAGGTGATGCAATAGTTCGACTGCATATAATGTGCGCTAAATAGTGCTTTTGCAGTCGTGATTGGGTCGTTATAGTTAGTGCTTAGTGGTGTAAATGGCCGACAATATGAGAATTCGCTTTACTGTACAAGTAAATAAACTTATTGGGGGTAATGGTAAAAAGAATCAGTTGTTTACAAGCGATCAGTATCGGTTGCTGATAATGATAGTGAAAGAGGCCAAAAATAGGATCATTAAAAAGACACGTGAAGATGATCAACGTCTTGCAAGGTATGATATTGTGAATATTGGAAATTCTGAAAACTCATTGTTCCTGTGAAAAGCGAGGGTGAGTCAATAGATTATTGTGCTTATTTGGAAGAAACCTTTCAAATAATCCGTTATCTCAATATTGGTCATGGTGGTCATAATGATGAAAGAATGAAAACAAAATATAGTATTGCTGAACCAATGTGAATCTTGTCAGAAAAAGAAAGAATTTACCGAGAAAAGGACTGGTTATCAAGCCAATTCTATGCAAGATGTCAAATAGACTTGATTGACATGCAGTCACAGGCTGACGGAGATTACACATTCATTGTGGCATATATCAACACCACCTTACAAGGTTGCTTGATATATTTACTATTTTTGGAGCCCCTTGTACTTTGCAAAGAGACAATGGGAGAAAGTTTGCGAATACAGCAGTCGAAGAAGTGTGTGCAATGTGGCCCGAACTAAAAATTGTACATGGCAAGCCCAGACACTCTCAGTCACAGGGCTCAGTTGATAGGACCAACCAAGATGTTGAAAAAATGCATTGTAGTTGGCTAGAGTCTAACAATACCACAAAATCGTCTGGAGTGCTACGCCTCGTCCAGTTTATGAAAAACAGAGCTTATCACTCAAGAATAAGTCGCAACCCTTACGAAGCAACGTTTGTCTGCAAGGATAAAATAGGAATAAACTTTCCTCTAGATGAGGAATAGCGTTAATGCAGAAGACCTAGAGATGGTATTGAATGAAAGCGACAAAAATAACGAAGCTGTTAAAGCTGCCCAAACTGAAGAAAATGCTCAAGTTGATAACCAAACTGAAGACGTAACCCAATCAGAGAAGGAAGTCCATCAAGCAGTATTTCTAAAACGAAGCTCAAATTAATATGGATTTGGATATCATGTCAGAAGAAGCTATTTTAATATCAAAAAAAGTATATGGCATCCAAGACATCAGGATATCAGCAAAAGAAGCTCTGAAAACAGGCAGATAAGATGTTGGATCTGTCATCAATGAAACATCCTGTTGCTAATGTAGGTAATAACATCGTAGTAAAAATACTAGATGTGGACAGGAGTAAATCCGACGATAGAAACATAATTGCTGTCATAGTCGCTTGGTACAAAGCACGAAATATTCAATCAACTCTACGAAAGAAATCAATTTACCCATTGCAAGGAGAAATTTATTTCAGTGAACTAAGTTCCAGACGAACATGTATAAATGCGGGAATGTGCAAGAAAATAATCTCATCTAGGTCACCAGGGATTCCAAAACTGCAATTGCATTGGCGGTTGCACTTCCAATCGATGCACGTGTAAGAAATGCAACGTCTTGTGTAACTCAAAGTGCCACAAAAGTATCCCTTGTAAAAATAAGCGAGGACATATTTTTTACTTTTCAGATAACTTTGAAATACAAAAAACTGATTTAAAGGCATTTCTTTCTCAATATCTACATCTTATGTTCATAGTGGGTGTATTCTAGGTTTTGAATATTCTTATTGGTAAAAAGTTGTTTACATTCACATTTTTTGTATGAATGCTAATAACAAGGTTATGAAAACTTTGTTTAAATGTTTTGAGTTTTTAAAACATTAAACATTGAGCAAAATCGTTTCATTTTATTAGTTTAACTTAGTATTTCATATAGATAACATGTATAATGGCTGGATACAGTAATTAATAAAGCTTTATTTATCACTTTGACCAAACTCAGTTAGATAATATGTATAATGGCTGAATAACGTGATAGATAAAACCTAATTAATCACTTTGACCAAATTTGCTAGTTTTTATACATAATGTCTGGATATTATAGATAATAGCTAGATTATTTACTTTGACTGTGATATATATGTACAAGATACTCTCCTTATTTGAATCAATAGTCTCTTTTTATTATTGAACCTTTGCTCAATTAAAACGCTATGGATAAGCGAATTAGCTTTATGGTTATGCGGAATGGCATGTTTTAAACTTTAAAACAAAAAATATATTTAAGTCCTATGAACATAAAACACCTTAAATATGGTATAAATTCATAATGTGTTACCAAGTTACTCGAGTCAACATGAAGTGGAAATATGGGGACTGAGCTTATAGAATCTTATCGATAATAGAGCAATATTTTTCTATTAAATGAGGTTCTGCTTTATAAAACTTGCAAAATACCTTATACTTATAACTGCATGAATGTAGTTAATAAAAGTTAATGGTTATTTATAGAAATGCGCTGAGAAAATACACAAACCTAAGATAAATTTCCCCAAAGTCTTAATTTTATAATAATGGAAACTTAAATTTAAAATTTATTTAATATCCTTGCTGTTATAAATTCATAACTTGAGGTTTTCCTGATTGCTGACTTTTAACTAAAGAGATATATATATATATATATATATATATATATATATTACATTGCCTTGTTTATCTTTAAAGATATTACGCAGTTAATTAAAGCAGAATATTATAAGAATATGAATTTTCTTTAACCCTTTGTTATAATTCCTTTTGTGTAGTTAAATTTTAGTGCGTATTAAGTTTATACCCTTAAGAACTTTTTACAATTGCTAACTAAACTTCTCTCTCCGTTAAATTTTCCCGAGTTTTAATTCTTAACCTTTGTAAGTGGGTTTATGATAATACTAATAAAAATATTCGTATACAATAATCGTCTCCTGATGATCACATATAGAAGGGTTAATTTACCTCTGTGGATCTCTGTAATTTCGACACGCTTATAGAGATTCAACTAGTAATTACGTTAGCACTAATTATACTACTGCATAGAATTAGCGTGCATTTTAGCGCAAGCAGTAGCATGTGATTATAGCTATTTCAGTGGTTTAAGTTTAAAATTACAGAAGTGAAACGAAAATTCTGTTTAATTAATTTTATTGTGTCACTTTCAGGGAATATATGAAACAAAAGGAACTATTTCAATTAAAGAGCCTGTTATTAAAATTTTATTTCCGCACTTAACGTTTTTTTTATTAGCTTTTCGTTGAAAATTTTCATTTCGCTATAATAAAATCTGTTTTACTTTTATTACATAACGTGTTAAAAATTTTAAAATTTGATACTTGTTATTCGAGTCCGAGGTCCATCTATCGATTATTCATGATTTATCCCAAGGAATATGCAATTATGTAATCTTTATTAGTAATATCCCAAGGACACTGATCATTGCGAAATAATTTTACTACAAATTTCGAGAGCACGTTGCTTGGCTGTTACAAAACAACGTCCTTAAGTAAATTGCATCAAAATGATGAGTGCTTATCGGTGTTAGGGGGATATACGATCACAGAATTGTTTGTAAATTATGATTTGTCAAATGTTTGACAAGCGTAAAGCTTAACCAGGGTTATTATCAGATGAAACAGTATCCAGGAGTGTTGGCTAGAATACAAATTTATATTTCACTATCTTGTTTTTCGTTTATATTTCTCCCGTCACTTACAAGGTGCTTCATATCTACCTCAAAATTTTGTTTCATGTCGGTAGAGCTTAATACCACTTAAAATTATTGGAATCTAGATAATATGCCGTAATTCCAACAATCCGTCAGGTAAAGCTTCGATATTTATTAACAGAACATTTAATTCAAAACTAAATCTGCTTCTTAAATTGTGCTCAGTATAATAACATCCACTTTAAGGTATTGCTTGTAACAGATTATTGCGACTATTTCATGTATAGAAACATAAAATGTCTGTTTTAGTACAAGGTGTCTATTTAAAATATTTTTTGATAAAATAAGCAAATGTGATAAATCCATATTTACTAAAAACTAGAGGAATGCTAGTGAGCTACAGGACTTTTTTGCAAAATACCAAATAATATATGGGCTATTTTCAGCTGTTTTGGAAATACTTAATAAAACACACCACCACACAAAACCACAAACAAACACACAAAAAACACAAAACACATAAAACACACAAAACACACAAAACCCACAAAACACACAAAACTCACAAAACATAAATCACACAACACACACAAAACACAAAACACAAAACACACAAACACACAAAACACACAAAACACACAAAACACAAAAAACACAAACACAAACACCAAAACCAAAACAAAACCAACAAAACACAAAACACACAAAACACAACACAAAACACACAAACACACAAAACACAAACACACAAAAACACAAAACACAAAACACAAAACACACAAACACAAAACACAAAACACACAAAACACAAAACCCACAAACACAAACACACAAAACACACAAAAACACAAAACACAAAAACAAACACAAACACAAACAAAACACAAAACACACAAAAACACAAACCACAAAAACACAAAACAACAAAACACAAACACAAAAACAGAACACAAAACACAAACACAAAACAAAAAACAAAAACACACAAACACAAAACAAAACAAAACACAAAACAACAAAACACAAAAACACACAAAACACAAAACAAAAAACAAAAAAACACAAAACAACAAAAACGAAACACAAACAGAACACAAACACGAAACACAAACACAAACAAAAACACACAAACACAAAACACAAACACAACACAAACACAAACACAAACACAAACACAAACACAAACACAAACACAAACACAAACACAACACAACACAACACAAACACAACACAAACACAAACACAAAACACAAACACGAAACACAACACAAACACAAACACAACACAACACAAACACAAACACGAAACACAAACACAACAAACACACAAAAAAACAAACAGAAACACAAACAACGACATCAGAACGAAACAAGACAAAGCAGAACAAGAAACACACAACACAATATGAAACAACAAACAGCAAAAACAAAACAACAAACCTAAAACACAAGAACAAAGACACAGGACACAAAACACACAAATCACACAAACACAAAAACTAAACACACAACCAAACACAACACGACACAAACACAAACACAAAACAACACAAACACACAAAACACAAAACACATAAACACAACACAACAAAAACACAAACACAAACCAACACAAACACAACACAAAACACACAAAAACAAAAACACAAACAACACAAAACACAAAACACAACACAAACACAACACAAACACAAACACAACACAAAACACAACAAACACAAAAACACAAACACAAAACACACAAAACACAAAACACGCAAAACACGCAAAACACGCAAAACTCGCAAAACAAAACCATACAAAACACAAAAAACACACAAAACACAAAACACAAAACACACAACACACACAAAACACAGAAAACACACAAAACACACAAAACACAAAACACACAAAACACACAGAACACACAAAACACATAAAACACACAAACACAAAACCCACGAAACACAAAAACACAAAACACACAAAAAACACAAAACACAAAATACAGAACACAAAACACACAACATAAACACAATAACACAAATAACACAAAACAAAAACACAAAACACACAAAACACACAAAACACACAAAACACACAAAACACAAAATACAGAACACAAAACACAATACACATAACACACAATACACAAAACACACAAACCACAAAAAACACAAAACACACAAAACACACAAAACACACAAAACACAAAACACACAAAAACCTAAAACCCATAAAACACACAAAACACAAAACACAAAACAACACAAAACACAACACGAAACACAAACACAAACACGAAACAAAAAAACACGAAACACGAAACACGAAACACGAAAACAACACGAAACACGAAACACGAAACACGAAACACGAAACACGAAACACGAAACACGAAACAAGAAACACACGAAACACAAAACACGAAACACGAAACACGAAACACGAAACACGAAACACGAAACACGAAACACGAAACACAAAACACGAAACACGAAACACGAAAACACGAAAACACCAAACCGAAACCGAAAACGAGAAACGCGAAACGACAAAACGCGAAACCGAAACACGAAACGACGAAAACCACGAAAACGCAAAACAGACGAAACACTAACACGAAACACGAAACACGAAACACGAAACACGAAACCTACGACAAAACGCGAAACGACGAAACACGAAACACGAAACGTAAACACGAAACGCGAAACGCGAAACACGAACAGCGAACGACACGCAAACGAACGAAACGCGAAACGCAAAACGCGAAACAACACACAAAGCACAAAAGCACGCAAAACACGCAAAACACACAAAACACACAAAACACACAAAACACACAAAACACACAAAACACACAAAACACACAAAACCACACAAAACACAAAACACACAAAACACACAAAACACACAATACAGAACACAAAATACACAAAACACAAAACACAGAAAACACAAAACACACAAAACAGACAAAACACACAAAAACACACAAAAACACAAAACGCACGAAACACACAAAACACATAAAACACACAAAACACACAAAAGACGAAACACGAAACACGAAACACGAAACACGAAACACGAAACACGAAACACGAAACACGAAACACGAAACACGAAACACGAAACACGAAACACGAGACACGAGACACGAGACACGAAACACGAACCACGAAACACGAAACACACGAAACACGAAACACGAAACACGAAACACGAAACACGAAACACGAAACACGAAACACGAACCACGAAACACGAAACACACGAAACACGAAACACGAAACACGAAACACGAAACATGAAACACGAAACACGAAATACGAAACACGAAACACAAAACACGAAACACGAAACACGAAACACGAAACACGAAACACCAAACCCGAAACGCGAAACGAGAAACGCGAAACGCGAAACGCGAAAGCGACACGCGAAACGCGAAACGCGAAACGCGTAACGCGTAACGCGTAACGCGAAACGCGAAACAACACACAAAACACAAAACACAAAGCACAAAAGCACGCAAAACACGCAAAACACGCAAAACACGCAAAACACACAAAACACACAAACACACAAAACACACAAAACACACAAAACACAAAAACACACAAACACACAAAACACACAAAACACACAAAACACACAAAACACACAAAACACACAAAACACACAAAACACACAAAACACAAAATAATAAACGAAAAACTGAGTCTATTAAATCCCCATTTTACTGTTGGATTTCACCCTAGATCTATTCAGCTCCAGGCTACATAATACCAGATTTCATGTACTCTTATCGTTTTGAAGTTATCGTGGAAAGTAACATATTCCAGACAAACATTCTTACCCGCATGCATTCACGCACAGACGCGGAGGGGTTCAGACGCACAGATTCGCAGATGCAGAGACAGACAGACGCACAAACTAACAGACGTGCAGAAACGCAGGAATGCAGACAAGCAAATTCGCACGCGCATAAGCACAGACGTGCAGATCCACGCAGGCACAGACACGTAAACACCCAGACACGAATAAACGCAGACAAGAAGACACGCAGATACGCAAGCATCCACAAACAGAGATACGAAAACACTCACACACACATGCACGCCCTCATGCGCTCATATTTTTTTGTACGGTAGGAAGCTAATTTAGAACTTTGATAAAAACGATTCCCATGTATATCGCTTCGTGTTAGAATTTTGGTTGTTATTGGTTGCTGGAAGTTTTGACGGTGTCAGTAGAAGGCTTGGGTTAACGGAGAGTCTTCATCTGCTAGCGTAGTTGACAAATTTCCGAAGGTTTTGCAGATGCCGCGCAGTTACTATGGACTGCTTAGAAGGAAACGTGATCCGCAAACTGCACCATGGCGACTCCGAGTAATGTAACAGTGGACAGAACGGTACGCTTGCTGTGGAATGAATGTTTGCCTACTGTCTAGAAAAACTGCCATATTGCATTACTGAATGAATGCGCTGGAAGTCTCTATAACCAGCTTCAATAAATGATCGTGGTACGTTCGGTTGGGCCTAAAATCAAATTGACTATCAAGATGAATTTTGTTGTCTTGCTGGAATCGGCTAAAATCATTTTCCAAGACAACATACGAGATATATGGGTCTATAAGAAGCGGGAGTTATTAAGCCAGAATGTGGTTTGAGCAGCAAGACCGTGGAAGCAAATTTCCAGACCGTCTGGAGGTAAATGTAATGCATTTGTTTTATATACTTGTTGATCGGTTTTTAGTGGGATGTGGTAGGTATTGCAGGATTTTCCGGTTTACGCCGTCTTGTTATGGGGTTGTTACGTCTTTTGTTGAAGTACAAGCACAGAATGGATTCCCGTTGTCTATTTGGATTTTAGGAGGTTTAGTTTGTGTGATTGTTGAAAGCAACCTTCGAGTTCTTTAAAGGCGTTGTCGTACTATGGCCTTTCTTTGGTCGGTAGAAATAAGATCATTTTTAGGATCAGCAAATTGAGTTTCCCTTTGGTGATCTGTTGAACTGTTGCCAGATGGGTTAGGGAGTGGCGGATTGTTTCATGTGTGTATCGGTTTCTCCCCTGATTATAGCATTCAGGCGGTTATATTCTGGCTTAGTAATCAGATCCATGAGTTGCAAGAGTTGCCCGTAGATTCTTCCTTTCTCGTTAATCCAGTTCCGGATATGTTGTGGGTGAGGTTTTCGGCGTAGATCTATTGTCTTGAGAGGGACTGTGGTCTCGAACGTTTCCGTCTGGATCGGGTAGGAGGGGCTAGAGAAAATGAAGTTTTGAGCAGCAGAAAAAGCTTATAGAATAGTGGTATCTATGGAACACATTTGATCGAAGTAGTAACCTATGTGCTGAGAGCAACTGATGTGATCAGGGATTGAGGTGGAAGGGTGTTCAAAATATGTGGTTTCTGTGTTGCTGGTACGTGTGAGCGGCAAGCCCAGTAAGGTCGGTGAGAGATTAATCCTCTTTCTATTGATTGCCAATACCAACTGACTGGTACCCTGTGCTTAATATGGCCTATGACTACATATTGAGGAAGGCCAGATACGCACTCTAACAGGTTATTTGGAAGGAGAAAATGGCCGAGTGGATTGTATTAAAAAAGGAATATTGTTGGAGTAGGAAAGTGCACTGGCACAGCATTGAATGCTGGTGCGGAGATAAGAAGGGATGAAATTTCTGATTAGAAGAGTGGTACCTCTGTGTCCGTTTAACGTACTGATGTGCATGAAGAAATGGTATTTGGTATAGTTAATTGTGTCAGTGAGTTTCTTTTTATGTGGTGGATATGATATGTACGTTGTGTGCGTGTAAACTGTTTATGAGAAAGAGACGTTTCCGACCGTCGCCGTAGTTGGGCCATTGGATGAAGCAGATAGAATATTCCTCAATGATTTGGCCAATCTGCACGCAGGGTACATTAATACATATGGGAGGGGACGGTATTGGGGAACTACTTATAATCCTTTCAAACTTGTTCAAATTTCAATTTGCACCCGCAATAACTTTGAAAATAAAATAGCAGATTCTGGTTTGAGACAAGATCCGTTTTGTTAGTACTACAGAACATGAGTTGCTATTTGAAATTTTTAAGTTAAGGAAATCACCGTCTGAAAACATGCCTTTTGGGGGTTGTTTGAGAAACATGGATATTACCCTTCGATTGAGCACCCTGGTTTTGTTTTTACAGAATTATAAAATTCTTCCTCGTTCTTTAGTTTTTGCGAATTAGAAAGGATTAGTGGTCCATATTGTAAACTATAATTGAACATGCTTATTAGGTTCAGCGAAGCGTGTGCTTATAATTTGGTCCGTCCGCATTTACGAGAAAACGGTTCATTTTTATTAATTTGTTTTCGTCAAACTATAGCACAGCTATTAAGATGTGCACCTCCTATTTTTGAACTTATCGAGGTGACCCCTATTGTACCAAAGGTAAAGGTAAACAAAATTTAATGCGTGTTCATCTGTGTACAACTACACTACTCCTCATGGCATTGACATAAATTTGTGAACCATTTTCCCACAGATACCTTACATCATGACACTATGCCCATATATATTAAAATTATTTTATCAAGGCCCTTCCATAGATCATTTCCTGAAGAAGTGTTATGACACGAAAAACGTTTATAGCTTCTACATTCCATACCCTACTTGCGTCAAACTTTGCACATGTGCTAATAATCCCAATTAATTAATTGCTAGAATTGCATTAGTTGGTACACCATACTGCAAATTCGTATTTATGTCAAATACTTTTGGAAAACTATCAATAGCATTGGTAAGCATAAGTAAGAACTAAAATTGATGATTTTATCATGCAATAATGCCCAAAGTTCTTATTTAAACACCAATTTTATTGGTAAAACGGGCAGAACTATTTTCTCGGTGCCAGAAACCATATTCCATAGTCTCATAGTGCGGATCGTCGTTTGGGGTCTGTAATGTCCAAAATATTTATTTAGGCACTATATTGACTGGGGAAAAGGTTAAAACTACTTGCTTGATGAACACAAACTAAATTTGTTAGTTCTACATTGCCTGTCATTGTTTGTAGTCTATAATGTCGAAAGTCCCTATTTATACGCCAATTCCATTAGGAAAATGTTCACAACTGTTTTCTCAGTAGACTAGAACAAATTATATAGTTTCACAATGTTGGAACAGTTTGGAGTCTGCTATTGCAAGACGCATACGCGCGCGCACGTGCACACACATACATACACACGCACGCACGCACGCACGCATGTACACACACATATTGCCTTAACTGTGGTAGACCCGACCGCTAACTCAACTGTGCAGGATTCACAGGTGAGTAGACAAAGTACATCACTGCAGCAAATACAGCCTCCGAAACCGACCCGATTTTGATTACACTCCCCTTGTACAGTTGTACACCAGTTTTTACAAATCCTGTACAGTCAATGCACTTCCCTACCTATATCACGGATCCTCCACAGTTAATGCTCTTATCAACTTGTGTTACATATTCTACACAGTTGATGTAATTCCATAGGTGTGTGACGGATCCTCTACAGTTAATATTATTATTAACTTGTGTTATAAGTCCTCCACTCTTAATGCTGTTCAATAGGTATTTCACGGGTTCTCCACAGCTATTGTTCTTATTAACTTGTTATAAATCTTCCACTCTTAATTCATTTCCATAGGTGTGTCACGGGTCCTCCACAGCTAAAGTTCTTATTAACCTGTGTTATAAATCCTCCACTCTTAATGCTGTTCAATATGTGTTTCACGGGTCCTCCACAGCTAATGTTCTTATTAACTTGTTATAAATCTTCCACTCTCAATGCATTTCCATAGGTGTCACGGGTCCTCTACAGCTAAAATTCTTATTAACCTGTGTTATAAATCCTCCACTCTTATTGCTGTTCAATATGTAGTTCACGGGTCCTCCACAGCTAATGTTCTTATTAACTTGTTACAAATCTTCCACTCTTAATGCAGTTCCATAGGTGTATCTCGGGCCCTACACTGTTAACGTGCTTATTAGCTTTTGTTATAAATTATATACAGTTATTGCACAATCATATCAGGCGCGCCAGTCGATAACAATTTTGGTACAAAAGAAGAGCAATGATTAATTTCTCAAGGTGTACTTTCTTTCAAAAATTAAAAAAAAAGTCAAGGTCATCCTATACCTTTATCAAGCTTTGATTTTTAAATGACAGTCCTTTTTTGAATTATTTTATTGAATAGGACTTCTTTACGATTAAAATGTAAAATAAGTGATATATTGCATAAAAACAAGCCCCTGAAACTGATAACGATTACTGTTAGTTATTTAAACATCTCGCAGTTGTTGTCAAACGGCATACCACCTATTATACCGATTTTAAGCCAGATATAGTTCATATTCAATAAAGTAATAAAAAATAGGGGCTGTCATTAAAAAATCAAAACGTCACGTAGCTTGCGGTAAAAGGGTAACCCTAAAAAAATTTCTTTGCCATTAGAAGTGCCCATTGAGGAATTAAACTTTGCTCGCAGACTGTTTGTTCTAAAATTAACTGTTAAGCCGCTATCGACTCTAGCGGTTAAGTTGGGATATACGGTATATTTGTATACATGTCTCCAGGGATCCCATTATTGAAGGCATTCACAGGAATACGAATACGCAAAGCTTAAAATTTTACATATAGTTGTGGCTCGCAACTATTTCGAATAACTTCAAGAATCGGGGTGGATTGTACTTTGCTTTATGTTTATCTTACCGAACGACAGTGTATAATGACGCAAGTCAAATTAGTGTAAGGTAGGTACTATATATAAGGTAGTGCTTAAAAGTGATAAATGATGCAACAATATGAATTCCTTGAATGCTATTGACATACATTTCTTGTATCCACTTTTTTAATGTGGTTATAAACCAAAAATTATACACCGCTCCAACTTTTTAAAGAAAGTATCGGATTTCTTTTTTCTGGAGTAATACCTTTCTTTATCGAAGCTCTAAAAAACGGTAAAGTAGCAGCAGATACCTTGTCACTCCAATATTGTCTTACTGATGTTTTCTACTCAAAATTTTGGATTTGGCTGTAGCAGTGTCTGCTACATCTTCGGCTAGATCATACAATTCTTTTTCACCTTCCTTTTGGCCATATTCACAGTCACTTCCCTCTGCTTCCTTTTTTCATTTCACGAAGACCTTTAACCTTCATGTGCATGCACAACTTTTATACCTATCCCGCATAGTTAGGTACCCGGGTACCTACAGTTGGTTTATTTTACCAAAACCTGCTTTATTAGGCACAAAATTAGAATGTACTATATTTTTCAAGCGGTTAGCTTGCTTTCTTTTTGAAATATCTTCATAATCAGAATAATGCCGTTTTGCGCCCGACCCTGAAATAAAATAAATATTCTACAAAGCCGCAAGAATGTTTAAATGTAAAGTATAATAATTCTGTGAAAATCTGTTATTGAATTGGTTTTGAAAAATGGAATATTTATCGGGAGCGGAATATAAACGGTAGGTTTTCTAAATTTTATAATTAGTGGGATAGTCTTTTAGAAAGGTATTTTTTATTTCTAGGCTTTCTTATGAACAGCAACAAGAATATTTGGCATCCCTAATTGACTATGATGAGTCGGTGTTAGTAATGCTGAATATAACAATGAGGATTCTGAGGAAGCAACAGATAATTTATCAGGTCTGTCCGACGTGGAAGATGTATATGATGATGCAGATATATTGTACTCTAAATAATTTTATTTCCCTTATCCAACATAATATTTTATATAACAAATAAATACTCGTAAGCTATTTCCATGCAAATTAAAGTAGGTACCCTGGTACCTTATGCATGTGTTTGAGGTATAAAATTATGTTTTGGTGTAAATTTAATTTTTTTGGTGTATGAACATCGCTGTTTTTATGTACAATCGACTTAGGATAGATTGTTTTAGGATAAATATGAGTACCAGATATGTAGCTAAACGAAAATAAAAAAAAAACGCAAAAGGTACCCGTGCATAAGGGTGAAATAAATGCAAAGTGAGAATGAAACAAAAACTTAGAAATACACTTACCACAAATATTAATCTCAATTAAATATTTTCCTTTGAACCGATTCACTTCGCCTTTTTCAACCGCTAATAACATTCTCGACACCTTGATTAACTCGATACATGATTCGTGGAGGTGATAAAACTGTGAATGAACTCTAATGTCATGCCCCGATGACGAGCGAAACAATTGGTTTCATTTTCTGATAAATTGAACACTGTGGCACTCATGTTGAGATAATGTTATCTCCTTATAAAAGTTTCTGAGGCAAACATGACCTCTTAGATTTTCTAATAAAGGCGTTTCTCGGGAATATAAATATGTATTTTCTGAAGAAATAAAATTGTTCCTGTACCAAATAAGCCAGTCTATTGAATCCTTCACATCATCTGTCAATAATACATTAACTGTACTACCACTTTTTCCTTTTATTTGCACAATCGACGATCTATTAAAAAGTTGTTTTTTCAGATCAATGAAATTTGGTCTAGAAGAATACTTTATTACTGTCATTCGGGATATTTCACCGGATCTTCTTTTATTAAACAGCACTATTTTACGTTTGCTAATTTTGAGATTGTTCTAATACTTCTTTACACATTTGCATATGACTGTTAAGATATTTGTAGAGTATCAAGAGATCCTCTGTAACTGGAAACAATTCCACTAGATGGGTTTTTCTATCAAACAAGGTTGTGAGAGCATTTCATATCCATAAAATTTCATTAGTATCTTCTCGACGTAAACACTGAGCTTTTGAAGTTGCTACTCGCTTTCTAAAATCGTAACTGATTTTAAGAGCTAATGAAGTTGTAGTATACTTAGGTCTCGCTTTTCTCATGCATTCAACTTTACATAATTCTTTACGACTGGTACCATAATGTCAAAACCTGCTTACGTGCTGTGGTAGTTCTCGAATTGCATTTCGCCAAATTTCATAGTCAAAATATCTTGTTTACAGATTAACGAGATATCATCTATTTTAAATCGTAAAGAATGTATTGATTAAAGCCTGGAGATGGATGTAATTCAGAACAGGTATGGGCGAGTAAAGTATTACATTCCAGTAATGGTCTATGACGTAAACCAGAGATGGATTTAACCGTACAAGATTGTGCAAGATGATGATATAGATGTCGTTTTAATATAAACGCTAAGCAATCTGGACATGGCCTATAATCACTATAGATGTGCATTTTCTTCTCTTCCGCAGTGAATATGTGTGTCGAAATCAGCTCCCCGCTTCTCTGTTCAATACTCCGCAATTATGGTAGTCGTTGCCAACTTTTGCTAAGTGAATAAATCCCTGTCTTCTAGATGCGCCCTTTTCCGGTTTTGCCATAAATTTTTTAACCTCAGATTCATCACTATGTTTTCTCTTGAGATGTTTTGACAATTCCTTCAATATTTTATTGCAGTACAGGTAGCAATATACTTTATTTCTTTTTCTCTTGCTTTCTGAAGTTTTTACAGAACTGCGAATATAAATTTTACCTCTTTCTCCAGTTTTATTTTTCCGATCACAATGCATCTACTGCTGATTCTTTGCTTCCTTTTTATCTACCGCCGTATGCGAGTTTGTTTTTTCTGCTATTGTTCTGTGACTATCTATGGAAAATATTCAATTCCAGATGACTCGTATAAAACAACATCGCCGCTATTCTTTTTGAGTTTACATATGAGGATAGATTTGGTTGTACCTTTTCATCTCGATTCATCATGTCACCTAAATGTTTAATCTGGAATTAAAACACAAAATTGTTTTTCACTTTCCTAAATTTTGAAACAGGGAGAAACAGTGGTTTTACATAAATGGAAGCTATGTAATAAACAACACTACGCATGGTTATTCTAGAAAAAAACAAAACTAACCGAGTGATTCACAATTAATTATGTGAACTGTTGAATCAATTTTACTGATAAATAAATAAAAGGTACATGACAATACAATCAAGTTATTTTACTGTGTAAGGTAGGTTAAAATTACACGTTCCTAGAGATTGAGAAATTCAGCTCAAAATTTATAATATCGAAATTCGCATTATCAATAGGCTGTGAGTTTGGTGTTAATGCTTTCCCGTTTTATCAAGGGACCTTATTAATAATTAAAGGTAGGTGTGGTTCAATGATTATAAGCTAATAAGGATCGACGAATCCCTATTATATGTTACCCGGCGCATAACGGTATCACACCAATGTCAATGTTTTGTCATTTAAAATTGGAAAATTCATACACGTAATTTGTTAATTGTGCATAGACTGATTATATACTGATTAGTAAGTAGCGTACAGACTTTTAATGTAAGCGTCATGAAAATTACAATCGCCATCATTATTAGTTTATATTTCTTAGGTATAGTATGCACTTACATTTGTCTTTTAGATCTGCTGGAAATTGAACGTTTGGACTGACCATATCACGATGATCACACTCAAAAATTCCTATAAACTAATAGATGTAAAAACCTGTAACCCACTTACGGCACATAATCTAATCTGTACTACTACTAGCGGGAAAACTGTTGAAATATTTGTTTATCATAAATGTAGAGTCGCTTGAACAAAGGGATTTATTGTCGTCTACTGTTGATACTGCTACACAAAAAATATAATACTTAATTAAACGGTTATTAATATTTGTAGTTAAGAGCAGTATTTGAACTGTACTGTACTTTATTTACAAGTATGTGTACTTACGCCTCAAGTTGGAGCTGCCTGTATCATGACTACTTTTTTCAATTAGTAAAGGCATTATTTTTACTGCCGTGGATGAATTCATACCGGACTATTGTATTTATAGTTATTACAAAACAGTAGCTTGAGAACGTTTTAAATTAAAGTATCAAGTGCGAAAATTGCAATTGAGACTAACTCGATAACGTGAAGACCAACGACGTCTCGCCCTATGATGCAATGCATATTACGCAAGTCATTTCAGAATAAGGTTAAAAAACTAAAGACGACTTGTTCGTCAAAACAACATTTCGATTGTGAATACAAAACCGCACGTCCGAATTTTCTAGTAAGAATGAACATCTATTAACCGAAATATGATACGGTTATTATCCTTTGAGACTTTTGCAGTTGCAGTCAATTCATTAAATAAAGTAGTAGACTATCCTATAAGTCCGTATTCTTTTAACACTTCCAGTAAATGTTGCCTTTAATGAACGTTTGTTTTCGTAATTAAAAATTATTAATTAGAAGTGTTTCGGTAACGATTGTCGTTATCAAACGGCATCATTTTTTAATTTTTATTTTGTATTTTTTTGGCCCAGACGATTATGAAAAGCTCATGACATATTATGTCATACAAAACAGGGTAACGGGTCTGCCGTATTACAAATACGTCCTAGTTGATATAGCTACTTAGCGAACATTAATATTAGAACAAAAGTAGGAGTAAGGTTTAATTGCTCAAGGTGTATTTTCTTTCAAAAGTAAATAAAATTTGTTCAAAGCCATCCTTTACCAGCAAGCTACATCAAGTTTTGGTTTTTAAATTTTTACATTTTGTATTATTTTATTGGATAGGACTTTCTTTCAAAATTATATAATAATGATACATCGCTGAAGAACAACTTCGGGATGGCTGAGCGAAGTGGTTATTTTTACCCACCGCATTTTTAATGTTTGGAAATGAACTATATTGAAAGATATAAAAATTAACAATTATGATTTCAATTCAATAATTAACTGATAATGTTTATATTTAGAAATGAAGCAATCTACCAGATAATGGTTTGCTAGAGTATTGATATACAGGAAAATAAAGTATATGTCATTTGGACATTATATGTTACCACAACTACGAAAGTTTTTCTCAAAAATCAATTTCACCAAAAAAGCACATTTATAGCAAGGCGTGTCACTAGTGATGGAGTTGGGCCTGGCCAGACCGGGCTTTGAGTCAAGCCCGACCCAGCCCGAACTTAAAAATTTGGGAATCGGTCCGAAGCCCGGCACGAAAAAAATATCACAGCCCGGGCTGCAATCGAGTCGGTCTTTAGCTGTTGGAGTTGGACTATGAAAAATTTTATTGAGTTTTTGATGTTTGTAAATTCCAATGGTGAAGTGATTAAAGTGGAACCACAACAAAAGCGAACATCAGGGGGTATACATATCTTATTTTGTTAGTTAAGTTAAGTTTCTTAAATCAGTGTTAAAATTATGTAAAAGATTTTAATTTGAAATATTACATTAAAAAAACTTCAATCGACAATTTGTGATATGTCTTGCTCCAGCGTTAGAAACGTATAGTATTCACCCTTAAAAATCATTGTAATGCCACACAACTTTTAAACGTTTTCCCTTTCTGGCGTACATAATATTATTCAAACACTAAAAGAGAGTGACTTTACAGAAAAGGTCATGAAACAGAGACGTCGCTCTGGTATGCCTGTGAAACCTTCTATCTTAATTAGACTGATTTTAAAATAATACACCTGGGGTACTTTAAGAGTTGATCCCCATGTGTTCGCTTGAGAAAGGTGTCCTTTCATTTTCTTCGACCACCTACTGTTACCACAACATTTCGTATTTCGGTTTATTGTACTATTACATACGTGAGCTGTAACCTGCCAATATTTATTTTTGCTACTAAAAAGCTATACTATAAAACTACGTGGGTAATAATACTTTGTTTTTGTTTTTTTTTTTAACTTTAGTTCTTATAGTGGTAATATCAATATGTATAGTTAGAGATGTTTGAACCCTGTTTTAACTATATATTTTTTCTGTTTGAAAAAGAATCTTATGAAAAATGTAATGTGTATTATAAAAATAATTTCGTGCCACCTTGATCTTTATTTCAAAGCACCTTAAAGAACATTATCTTCATCCTGTTAGAATAAAAATAAGATACTTTTGTTTAAACCTTTTTTTCGTTTCATACCACAGAAACGTGTACACAGTTAACTGCAACCATTGCAACTTTTTTTTCATTGTGCTTACGATTTCAGTTAAATGAGTAAACTAGTAGTATTTTTACGTGGATCATGAATCACGATAATAAACAGAAAAACAATTGAGGGCCGGATGTTCGGGTTATTGCAAAAGTAACTTTATATTAAATGAGACACCTTACATATTTTTTAATATTTCGATAGATTGAATTAGCCTATGTAACAAACTCTTTACGTTTGCAATAAAATTTACGTTTATTTAGGTAACTTAACATGCATTGCATGCAGTGTGTTTTGCATATCATAGTTACATAAAAACATGCACTTAATTATTTTAATTAGAACTCGCACGCATATCGTTTGCACATTCAGTTTCAGACATGTGCATGTGCAAAGACCTTTTGGGAGCGTCGTTTTTTGTGCGATACTGAAAGGTAGTAGAGCATCCATTTTTGTTCTGTTAAATATGTTTTTTACAAAAAAGTGCTATACAATTTGTATGGTAAGTTTTTTTAAACTGTTATATAAAATTTTGAGACGTTTGCATTTCAGGCACTTCTACTTTTCCGTTTACTTTTTTAATTTTACTTTAATTTCACTTTTAATGTTACTTTTCACACGTTTATAAACATCTGCATAATTAATTATTTTACTGTTAGTCCAATTTACAATATTAGTACGATTAATCAAGAATCATTTGGGAATTATAAAGCATAAAAATCCAGATTTATTTCAACCCTGAAGTAATATTGCGCAAGAGTTTCCAAAACGCTGACCCAGCATGCAGCCATTTCGTTATCTACAGTGAAGAATAAGGTAAAGAATAAGGTATTCTTATTCTATGAATCACTCTTAATATTACTTATTCATTAGGTTATAGCGTTACTAATACTAGCATTAAGACATTTCTGTTTATAATTCAATATAGTTTGTGTAATAAAATTTGTTATTGTAGAAATTTTCCTTTAACTTTACTGTATAATGATTTACTTGTTTATTCCATATTAAAAACAAGTTGGCATCCGAGTATTTAACAATTAGTTTCATGAAGAAGCAACCCCGATTTTAAAGCGAACATATCTAGGTACGTGTAAATATTTTTTGGTTAATAAGGCAAATCGATAATTTTATGAACCTGACCCACTTTAATCTACGACTGAGCATAAGGCACAAAATGTTCTAGTTATTACCCAAACTGTTAAGTAGCTAAAATTTGTAGCCATGTGTGTAGAATTATACTTATGGAACCTAGGGGCTGTACACCTATACAAAAACAAGGTTATTCACTATTACTCTAAAATCAAAACTAAAGGAATTATGAGACTTACCAGAAAAGGATTATGTATCAACCAATTTTAATTTTAAAATCTTATTTGATACCCAATAGAACAACCATTACAGTAAAACAGTAAAACGTCTGTTCATCGATTAATACCTGTTTAAACTTTGCGGAGGATACTGTTGGTAGCTTTTAAATTTGTTCTACCTGATTTATTAATTCGGTATCATATTTTGTATTGTAATTGGTCAACAGTCTCGTGCATATCCTTATAAATTTTATCCTTCAAGTAACCCCAGAGAAAAAATCTAGAAGCGTTAAGTCAGGCGACCGTGGATGCCATTTAACAGGTAAACAGGTTCATTTGATAAAATTTAGAAGGATACAAGATACGTATGAGGCTGTTGAGTAACTACAAAATAGGATAACCTATACCGAAGTAATAAATCAGCCTCACGGTAGAAGAGTTCTGAAAGCTACCAACTAGTGTCCCCCTAAATAGAGTTAAAAAATGTATTGATCGAGGATGGGTCACTTTTGAACATCTACTATAATGGTTTTTGTTGTTGGGTATCATAGACAAGGGTGTCCCACTACAAAAAAGGTAATTTAGCTAATAATTCGAAAATCCGATTAAGAATTATTTTTATTTATTTGGTTTTCTGATTTCACGTAAACAATATTACTAATTTGGTCATTTAATAGAAATCGTAGCTACAACGACAAGGTTAGCAATGGTGTACGCTAAACTTTGAACATACATTCCTTCTCGTTATCGTAGGTGTATTTGTTTCAGGCCGGCCCGAATAGCACGAATGACTCGAAAAGTCTGAGTTCTTTGGCCCGGCCCGGCCCGAAAAAACCTAGTCCCGGCCCGAAACCCGGCTCGAAGTCGTGTCGCGCTCGAAGCCCGGGCCCAAATCCAGCACTACGTATCACCCTTTGTGTTTTGAAATTTGTCTGTTTTATCGTCATCCCCATTGGGTTTTTACCGATTCAGTTGAGAATAACGCGCTTCATACAAATATGGTATCACACGCAACATAATTTCAACCAAAGTCACTTAGAATCCAGGAAATTACTAAGACCAAATCGGTTAGCATGTGTACGACCTCACGACTTGTACCATTTCAAAGTCACTTTTACCTGTATGTAATTTTTTGACTTCATTGTGTCTTTAACATCTACAAAATTGAGCAAATACAAACGACATTATTTAGTTTTATAACTTACCTCATTTTTTATAATTCGCAAAGGTAAAACATTTTGATATAACTACCTACAAAAAACAAAACAAACTAACTTTTTATAGGATGTAAATGTGTAAGCAGAACACCACCATTAGCCGCCATCTTGATTTTCTTAATTGCTTTTTAGATCCTTTTTAATTGCCTTAAAATATTTTTTCCCATACTTACCTGATTTTTCCCATTGATATTAGGCTGATGGCTGATTTCCCAAATTCTTCATAATTTTTTTTTTTTTGGTCATCGAAATAACTTTGGACTTTCCCCTAATGACTAGTCATTATTAAGGGGAGTTTACGATTAATTCGCAGATTAGGGTTGATTAAAATATAAAATTAATGTGAAAAAAATCGGAGAGTGTAGATTTCCTCAGATTGATACATGTTTAAAGAATTGCATCCGTATCTAGGTCCTTTTGGATGATTTCAATCAACAGCCTTTTGGATCTCAATAAACTTATTGGGGCTGAATCCGTATCTAGGGTCGTTTTAGCTGGTTTCATCAGCATCTCGTATTGAGGGCTACAGTCGTTTCTAAAGTCCTTTTTGGCTGAAGCTGGTATCTCGGGATGACATCTTGGTTAGGTGTGTCCGTTTGCCATGAAGTTGAAATTTTGAAAATAAGCCTATGATAACAATAATCGCGATGTTCTTTTTGATTTCAATCAGCACACCAGGTCTGAGCCATGTTAATTGACAGAAAGAGGAAAAATCAAAATTGCTAAAACAGGTTACAACATTCGATTAAAAGCGACACAAACAAAACCTATCTCTATCTTTCCCCATACGGTCTGTGGGTGTGTCGAAGTGCTCTACCCTTCTAGTTTAGAATAACATATCCTATACTGCTTTGTTTTGGTTCGGGAAACAATTTGGTAGTGCTTATTCGGTAGTATCTTACGATCATTAGAAACGTATAGCCTTGGCTGTCCGAAAGGTACTATAGCTCTCAAACTATCAAAATTTATTACCTAGGGGTTGTTTAAATTTAAAGCTACACCCTTTACAAAAATTTCGAGGTGCACAGTTGAAGTTCTCAAATTCAGCTAATACCCTTGCACGGAGTTTTGTGGTTATCCGATAAATTTTTCAGCAACCGAACCATGTGTTTTACAAAAAATACCTCCATATACAGCATATAAATCCACTCGAAAGTTATTATTATTACGTTATCACCGAATAACAACTGGAAAACTGTTGTGAATTCATACCTCTGGTTTAGATAAGAGTTGATTACACTTTATTATTAGTACAACCTGGATAGGTGTTAGAAACGAGCTGAAAGCAGTCCCTGTGAAAATGAGAATAGGTTCATAATCAAAATTCAAGACGTGAATCCTAGACACTGAAAACCACGATAAAAGGACACGCCTGACCAAATTGTCACTCTAAGACGCCGCTTGATACCAGCATCAGCCAAAAAGTAACACAGGTACGGTTGCAACCCTCAATGTAAGATTATTATCGAAGCCACCTAGAGGCAACCTAGATACGAATGCAGCCCAAGATGTTGATTGAGTCCAATCAAAAAGGATCTAGATACGGGTGCAGCCATCGAAACGCGGATCAATCTGAGAAAATCCACACTAGCCGATTTTTTTGGCATTAATTTTATTTTAAATTTAAGCTTCATCTGGGAATTAATCATAAAATCCGAAATTTGAATGGTGGTTAGTCGTTAGGGAAAAGTGCAAATTTTAATTAGATGATAACCGGAAAGACTAGGAAGTCACCAACACTCATCAGCCTAATGATAATGACGTATGCAATTAAAAAGCACCTCCTTATTTTGCTCGATACATTTTTGCTTGATGAATGGTATGATTGCTAAGTTCACATTAGCGCTTCTGTGTTTATTTACAATTAAACTTGGATACAGTCGATTGGTAAAGGTGAAAATTCAATCACCCGATAATTTTTAGTTTAAGTTTTTCAGCACAATATTTGAAGCTTCGTTCAGATGAGATGGAATAGCACTTAATTATTTATCGATCTTGAAGATCGGGCACACACTAACAGCCTTTACACATAGCTAGTTACTACAGTTATATTTTTCTTAAATGAGTCTCGCTTGGATTACCGCATCACATTTTCAAAAATGCTGAGAATACTACAATTTTATTGGCCCATCCAGTTTAGTCGCAGTTTACTTATAGATTACGTTTCATACCGTGAAACCCAGGTAAATTGTAAACCAGCACTTTACGATTATTAAAAAAAACAGTTTAATTTATTTAATTCGCTCATGGTTTCTTTAAGCATACAGTTTTCATGCATAACGATTTCATTAGGGCCTTGGAGTCCACATATGCGCAAGTTATGCACATCTTAACTTTATCGCTAAATTAGTGTCATCACTGACAATCAATCGCGGCAAATTTGTGTCATCCCCCATTTCTTCTAGCAGTGCACTGCTGGAGCCAACGTGTTTTGCTTTATTATAAATACACTAATAGTAGTCTACATGGATTATAGACAAAGCATCGCGTTAATACTTCCAAATTCTCTGCGTAAGGGGCGAAGTGCCTTTTGCGGCATCGTGTTTCTTTCACTGCTTGATGAAAAGTACGAAGTCGAACTTGTCTCCTATCTTATTACAAATTACGTGTCGCTCTAAATGATAAAATTAAATGCGAAAGTTTTTCTGCAAAGACGAATCAGTTATGAAACGCCGACAAAACGTACCCTGTACACTAATCACCGATTCATGCTTGCTAAACTGCAATACACAAAATATCCCCTGTTGAGCGGACATCACCTTACTTAATACTGATAGATCCAGTCAATGGACATGTAGCAGCAACTCTCTAAAGCACTAGGACACGACCACTAGAGCAGCACACTTGCTTCAACGAATGTCCCATGTTCCGCAGTTTTAACACTATAAGATCAGGTGATTCTTTTTGATACACACTGTAGTATATTTATTTTTAGCTGTTTATCCTTACACTAACTATAGATTACTCCAACCACTTAAGTCAAAGCAACACGTCTGTTCTGCTATTTTTTGTAATTTGCCGTTTTTGTGTGGTTTTTAGACAAACATTTTTACTCTAGTTGATTTAGGGATTTTTGTGGCGGTTGGTAATGTCTTAATTTTAAAACTGAAAATTTGATCAAGTCGCCTTTTGTTTTATCCAAACGCTGTCACAAAACACGAAAACGGAAGATAATCAAGATAATCTTGCATGTACTCCCCTTGAAATACATGAAATTGCCAAAAATACGGTGGCGAATTTGCTCACATCAAAGTTTCCCACCGGACACACCGTGACACATTTTGTATGAGTGACATGTGTTACATAATCCCGAATCAAGCTTTGTCAACCTAATAATATTCGTAAAATGTTAACGGCTATAATGACATCAGATATGATGACATCGCGTTTCTTAATACGTCTATTAAAGTATCAAAATGGAAGCAAATTACAAAAAAGCAATATTTAATGCTTATTCATTCAAACGGTAAAGATTATTAAATTATGGTTATTTATTAAAACTTGCTAAATTAAATTTTGAAGAGTTTATAGAAATTGATAAAGTGTTCTCAACTGTAAATCAAAATATTGTGTTTGTTAAACATGCGTTCACAATTTAAATTAATAAACTTTCAAGCATCATTAGCTTATAATACAGAATGAAAATTGAAATTGAAATTAAAATTTTAATAAAATTGACATGACAGATTAGTAATAAAAATGTTTCAGATATTGGATTCTTTAGGAGGAAATATTATATACGATATTACACTATTATACTTTTGTACGGTATTTAATGATATTTTTATACAGGTGAGTTCATTAGTCCCTACGCCTGCAAACGGGAAACAATATGAAAGCAATTACTATTTCTTTGTTCAATTACAGCTTTCCACTACCGGTTGGTCTCAAAGACGACGCCCCATACATATCGGAAACCGTTCATCGCGGAACAATATCTACTACCTGCACTTCTTGCGTAGAAGTTTTCTCTACCAATCCAGGAAAACTTGCATCCAACAACTTCAGTGCATTAATGAAAAAATGTGCTACCTTCATTGTACTAGAAAAATAGCTTCCTTGTGCTTCTGACTCCACAAACCAAGTGTCGAGTGCATTTGACTAGCGTCCATTTTCTATGCTATACAAAACCCTAGATTTATATGATGAAATAAAAAAATGGAAATAAATCTATGGTAATTTAGGTTACCGTAGACTAAATTTTAATTTTTACTCTTTTTATTGTAATACTTTGCTTATTGCGCATGGTCACGTAAGATTTAGTTGCCTGAATGTCAGTCTGGGTTCATTTGTAAAGCACAGGAAATAGACGCTAGAGCGCATTTGCAGTTGTACCTTCTAATTGAGTTAGGCATGTACAATAATATATTTATTTTACTAGCGCTCTAAACGATTACTTTTTACACTAAATTGATGCAAAAGGTACTCGTTTTTTGAATTAACGTAGAAACAACAACTTCAGTTTGGAAGAAGATATAGGAGTGCGTTATTCGTAAGTTGATTCCAAATTTAGTCCCATTTTTAGTAGTAATTTCTAATACTGTACAAAAGGCAGCCAATGAGAGCAATAATCAAATAATTCATTAAGACACACAAAAAATAAAGATTATAATTTTTTTCTGTTTGAAATTCTCCCATAATTTTATTTTCACAGCCAGAGCAAAATGTGCAGGATAAAAAAAGTCAAGTACTTTCACATAATACTTTCAAAATCACTATCCAACTCCAAAAATTGATCAGACAACTTTAAAATTGTTCATGTGTGTTACGCTCCTTAGTGGCCACATAAGAACTATCTTTTTTCCGAAGTTGTGAGATAAACCGCCTGCGACATACAACGGGCGATGATTATTGATTGATCACTCGGTACAACAATAATTAATTATTATTGATATGCGACTATGCCTTGGAGTTTTCAGTTTCAGTTTATTGTTTTTTTTTCCATAATGGTAATGACAAATTCTGCAAACATGTTCCATAACAACGTGTAACTGCTTTTGTTTTGTGTGTGACAATCATCTCCATAACAACAAAAAAATACATTACGTCAAATAGAGAAATATCGCCAAAGGTTATAAAATATGAAAACGTTAAGAATAATTAGGCTCAGTGGTTATATGAGACAAAAGCCTACTAGTAAATGTTATTTTGAATGATGATTACTAAATCGATTAAGCAGTCTTCAAATTAAGATTTCCTTTTATGGACTAACGACAAAAATAAGTTTAGCAAATAGATTTAATAAATTTAAGTTAAATTTAATAAATCTACTTTTAATAAATTATGTCAAGTCATTGCAATGCTGGAACTATACGTACTTATCTAATAAAACAATTTCTTCAAAGACTATAAAAGCGCAAAAAACAGACACCCCTTTACGATTAAAATGCATTCCTCTTTTTAGTTACAATGTGCCAGAACCTATTAATGGAATTCTATTCTTACCAGTTGTTCAAAATGGGTGGATACTATTTCGTTACTGAATGAAAGGATTTAATTATACTTAAACGTGGATGTGGGTACTATTTGAGATAAAACAAATTTAAATTCAGGTTATTAAATTAAAAATTATAAAATACATGGATGAAAATGTGGAAAGTTAATGTTACATTGCTTTTACTGAATATTTCTAGATAATCAAGATTGTTATAGCTTTAAATGTACATTGATGAGTGAACTAATGAATTGTTCAATAATAATAATTAATAATTAAATTTGGATAGAAACCGGTAACTAAACTTGTTTTCTGAAGATTTGGTAAAATTAAAAGCTGTGAATTTATGGTTAAACACCTGTTAAAGCTAATTGGAGGTTTGCGTTTATCAATAGTTTTTTTAATAGAATAGAGCTTTATGGTCTGTTGAAGTAATGTTTCACGATTGTGTGAGGTGGCCTTTACTACAAGCACATTTGTGGCTTTGGATCCATTGTAACCTAATCAAAAGGTTAAACAAGATTTAAACTACCCACGTATGAATGAATTGTAGTGAAAGAGATGATTCCTCTGCATGAGATATCAGTCTTTTTATTCTTTGGATAATGGTCAGCATTTTTAATTACCGATATTAGTCTTAACGTTTATGCGATTTCAAGTACCAAGATCTTTATAAATAACATGGACACTAAAGTGAACTACAACTAAAATTTTGAAGATAAGTTGAGGAAGCAAGGAAGAGAAATGGTCATTCAATGTCACTATGATTAAAGTATAACGATACTTGACGCCGTCTAATGTCATTTAGCTGTCATGGCTTTAGAAACAAATGTGCAACAAAAGGATGAAGACCGTAAGATTTCAGTGTCCAGTATCTAGCTAGTGTTCCAAATCTGCCATTACTGCTAATTACATTTAAAAGTTATACTTAGTTATTTTGGCAATTCAGTTCAGGTATACTTGAAAGTGGTGACTTATTTTCAGCAGAACAGTAAATTCTATCAACAGCTAGATGGTGTGGCAATAGGTAGCACACTTAGTCATGGTGTATCTAATTTTAACATGGAAATATATGAAACATTAGCTTCACAAAATCCTCCAAAAAACCTTGGTTTGTATTCAATTTACCATGGAGCAAACTAATGGAGGTTTACCATTTCTATAAATAATAATATCTAAAACTAATTAATGTTTTAAGATAGTCCGAAAGCCAACATACCATCCACGTCAAAAAATTGGTGTAATTAAACCTTTAGTGGATCAAACTAAACAAATATAACAAAATCTCGACAAGGTAATGGATATTACTTAAAGATATTAATAGTGTTATTATACCTGCTAGATCTAATCATAAAGAAAACTAGTGCTTAATTTTGGTACTACATTTCTTCCTTATATAACTAATGTTACAGATAAAATTGAAAAAATCCTAATTAATCATGACATTAGGATTGTTCCTAAACGTACAAGAAAGGTTAAAGGGCATTTAAGGTACTCTAAAGCTGTATCAAACCCATCCATTTTTCGGAGTGTAGAACTTATCTTGTTTTTGTAGAAAAGTATACTCGTACTCGTTTTTTGAATTAACGTAGAAACAACAACTTCAGTTTGGAAGAAGATATAGGAGTGCGTTATTCGTAAGTTGATTCCAAATTTAGTCCCATTTTTAGTAGTAATTTCTAATACTGTACAAAAGGCAGCCAATGAGAGCAATAATCAAATAATTCATTAAGACACACAAAAAATAAAGATTATAATTTTTTTCTGTTTGAAATTCTCCCATAATTTTATTTTCACAGCCAGAGCAAAATGTGCAGGATAAAAAAAGTCAAGTACTTTCACATAATACTTTCAAAATCACTATCCAACTCCAAAAATTGATCAGACAACTTTAAAATTGTTCATGTGTTACGCTCCTTAGTGGCCACATAAGAACTATCTTTTTTCCGAAGTTGTGAGATAAACCGCCTGCGACATACAACGGGCGATGATTATTGATTGATCACTCGGTACAACAATAATTAATTATTATTGATATGCGACTATGCCTTGGAGTTTTCAGTTTCAGTTTATTGTTTTTTTTTCCATAATGGTAATGACAAATTCTGCAAACATGTTCCATAACAACGTGTAACTGCTTTTGTTTTGTGTGTGACAATCATCTCCATAACAACAAAAAAATACATTACGTCAAATAGAGAAATATCGCCAAAGGTTATAAAATATGAAAACGTTAAGAATAATTAGGCTCAGTGGTTATATGAGACAAAAGCCTACTAGTAAATGTTATTTTGAATGATGATTACTAAATCGATTAAGCAGTCTTCAAATTAAGATTTCACTCTTTATGGACTAACGACAAAAAATAAGTTTAGCAAATAGATTTAATAAATTTAAGTTAAATTTAATAAATCTACTTTTAACTATGGTATGTCAAGTCATTGCAATGCTGTGAGGACTATACGTACTTATCTAATAAAACAATTTCTTCAAAGACTATGAAAAGCGCAAAAAAAACTTAGACACACCCAATGTTACGATTAAAATGCATTCCGTCTGTTTTTAGTTACAATGTGCCAGAACCTATTCCAATGGAGATTCTATTCTTACCAGTTGTTCAAAATGGGTGGATACTATTTCGTTACTGAATGAAAGGATTTAAGGGGTTAGTACTTAGAACGTGGATGTGGGTACTATTTGAGATAGAAACAAATTTAAATTCAGGTTATTAAATTAAAAAATTATATAAAGTACATGGATGAAAATGTGGAAAGTTAATGTTACATTGCTTTTTACTGAAGCTATTTCTAGATAATCAAGATTGTTATAGCTTACATAAATGTACATTGATGAGTGAACTAAGAGTGAATTGTTCAAGTATTAATAATAATTAATAATTAAATTTGGATAGAACTGTTTACGGTAACTAAACTATGTATTTCTGAAGATTTAGGTAAAAATTAAAAGCTGTGGAATTTATGGTTAAACACCTGTTAAAGCTAATTGGAGGTTTGCGTTTATCAATAGTTTTGCTTTAATAGCAGATAGAGCTTTATGGTCTGTTGAAGTAATGTTTCACGATTGTGTGAGGTGGCCTTTTACTACAAGCACATTTGTGGCTTTGGATCCATTTGTAACCTAATCAAAAGGTTAAACAAGATTTAAACTACCCACGGTATGAATGAATTGTAGTGAAAGAGATGATTCCTCTGCATGAGATATCAGTCTTTTGTATTCTTTGGATAATGGTCAGCATTTTTTAATTACACGATATTGAGTCTTAACGTTTATGCGATTTCAAGTACCAAGATCTTTATAAATAACATGGACACTGAAAGTGAACTACAACTAAAATTTTGAAGATAAGTTGAGGAAGCAAGGGAAGAGAAATGGTCATTCCAATGTCACTATGATTAAAGTATAACGATACTTGACGCCGTCTAATGTCATTTAGCTGTCATGGCTATTAGAAACAAATGTGCAACTAATAAGGATGAAGACCGTAAGATTTCAGTGTCCAGTATCTAGCTAGTGTTCCAAATCTGCACATTACTGCTAATTACATTTAAAAAGTTATACTTAGTTATTTTGCGCAATTCAGTTCAGGTATACTTGAAAGTGAAGTGACTTATTTTCAGCAGAACAGTAAATTCTATCAACAGCTAGATGGTGTGGCAGTAGGTAGCCCTCTTAGTCCTGGTGTAGCTAATTTTAACATGGAAAGATTTGAAACATTAGCTTCACAAAATCCTCCAAAAAACCTTGGTTTGTATTCAATTTACCATGGAGCAAACTAATGGAGGTTTACCATTTCTATAAATAATAATATCTAAAACTAATTAATGTTTTAAGATAGTCCGAAAGCCAACATACCATCCACGTCAAAAAATTGGTGTAATTAAACCTTTAGTGGATCAAACTAAACAAATATAACAAAATCTCGACAAGGTAATGGATATTACTTAAAGATATTAATAGTGTTATTATACCTGCTAGATCTAATCATAAAGAAAAACTAGTGCTTAATTTTGGTACTACATTTCTTCCTTATATAACTAATGTTACAGATAAAATTGAAAAAATCCTAATTAATCATGACATTAGGATTGTTCCTAAACGTACAAGAAAGGTTAAAGGGCATTTAAGGTACTCTAAAGCTGTATCAAACCCATCCATTTTTCGGAGTGTAGAACTTATCTTGTTTTTGTAGAAAAGTATACATTGGATCCAAAAAAACGTAGCTTTGATACAATACGTAACGAACATATGAGTTTTGTAGAATAGGTCAACCAGAGAAACCTGCGGTAGCTGAGCGTGCTTTAAATAAATTAACTCAGTTTAATAAATTTATTATGTTGTTCACAACGTGAACCTCTTGATATATAATATATATATATATATATATATATATATATATATATATATATATATATATATATATATATATATATATAACATAAAGATCCTAATAAATTCAATAAGCGAGAAGAAAATATCCATTTCAACAGGTTTTTACATCTTACAATTCAAAAAAGACACAATGGTGCATATTAATTTTAGATTTTGGAATGTCCAGGTTTTTTGCCGTGGCTTTTCCTAGGACTTGAAGTAAATGCTTTACCAATTAAACATATTAAGTGACCATAGCGGTTTAATAATTTAACATATCTATTTAAAATTATCATATCATATTAAGCGTATTACATTGTGTTTTCACCATACAATAACAATTACAATTATTAACCCAAAAAATTTCTTGGTGTGATTTGACTAGATCTTTTATTGGTATGTCAAGTTTCAATTTGTGAAAGCTTTTATCAATTTCAAATTAGTATCACAATTTGATTAAATTTTATATAAATTGTTCCTTGATTATAAGACTTTTCACTGTTGGCCTTCGTCTGTTAGAGGGTTTGATAGGACTTAATTTACTAAGGGTCTAGTTATTCATTTACCAAAATTAGATTCCATTTATGAAACTGTCAAACTTATGTTTGCGTTGTCATCTTTTTCATATTTCATAAATCTGTTCTCAAGCAATTCTTAAAGATATTACCATTTACTGAAGACGATAACCGTTATTGTTATCAAAACGTATAAATTCATAAAAAACATAAATAGAAAATACACAATTAATCATGACATTAGGGTTGCTCCTAAACCTACAAGAAAGGTTAAAGGACATTTAAGGTACTCTAAAGATGTATCAAACCCATCCATCTTTCGGAGTGTAGAACTTATCTTGTTTTTATGGAAAAGTATACATTGGATACAAAAAACGTAGCTTTGATACAAGACGTAATGAACATATGAGTTTTGTAGAATAGGTCAACCAGAGAAACCTGCGGTAGCTGAGCATGCTTTAAATAAATTAGTTCAGTTTGATAAAATTATTACGTTCGTTCACAACGTTAACCTATTGAGATATATAAAGGTCTTAATAAATTCAATAAGTGAGAAGAAAAAACTCCATTTCAACAGGTTTTTACATCTTATAATTTAAAAAAATGTACAATGGTGCCTCTTAATTTTAAATTTTTAAATGTCCAGGTTTTTTTTGCCGTGGCTTTTCATAGGACTTGAAGTAAATTCTTTGCCAATTAAATATATTAAGTTACCATAGCGGTATAATAATTAACATATGTATTTAAAATTATCATATCATATTAAACGTACTACATTGTGTTTTCACCATACAATAACAATTACAATTATTAACCAAAACTATTGGCATGCAAGTTTCAATTTGTGAATGCCTTTATCAATTTAAAATTAGTATCATAATTTGATTAAATTTTATGTAAATTGTTCCTTGATTATAACATTTTTCACTGTTGGCCTTCGTCCGTTAGAGGGTTTAACACGACTAAATTTACTAAGGGTCTAGTCATTCATTTACTAAAATCACATTCCAATTACATCTGAGGAATTGATAGCGGTTATGTAGATAAGATTTTATTAATAGTAAACTCATTGCATCAAAGTTATATACTTGTTCGAATTTTTTCAATAAGATACTGTGATTAACATTGTCAAAAGCTTTCGATAAGTCTAGAAATACAGCTATTGCATGTTGTTCATTTTCAAAATAATTCAAAGTTTTATTTATAAATGAATTGATAGCATCCATTGTATACCTGCCAGACCGAAAATCATATTGGTTAGCTGAGAAAAGTCTATTACTTTCAAAATAAGCAATAATTCGGTTAGAAATTATTTTCTCGTAAATCTTAGAAAAGACAGTTAATATGGATATCGGCCTGTAGTTAGCAACATTCTTGACAGTTCCTTTCTTATGTAAGGGTACAACAGCTGCTACTTTTAGGGCATCAAGAAAAATACAAAAAATACATTCAGACAGTGTATCATTGATCAATTTAGTAAGTGGTAGAACGTATAAGCTAATATTGCGCTTTATAAGGCTAACAATGATACCATATGGATGCAATGAACTGATTATGGTACATTCTTGTCCAGTAGAGACTAATATAGGGAACTTTAACCAAGCCCATGCGGATAGTATTACTGAAAAATCTGTCCATTCGCCCTTTTTGTTAGAGTCTAAGTATTTTGTCTTGACTTTGGTGTTCTACATAACATAACCTTCACGCCACTCCCTTGCGGGGTAGGCAAAACAATCCCTACCTCTTATTTGTTTTTCTTTCAAAATCTTTCTCCATACTTTCCTATCTCTGCATACCTCTCTAGCTTCCGCAAGATTTATACATTGCCTCTGACAAGCCCTTTCACATTTAAAATTCCTTATCTTTCTTTCTTTTATTATACATTCTACTGCATTCAGCAAAGTTTTACGCGGCCCACTATGCCCGGCCTTACCTCTAACCTCACCCACATATATTTGATTCGTTAATCTTGCGGTGTTCATTCTTGGTGTTCTATGCTATGTACATAGTTGTTGATGAGCGTATCTGTTCGTCTCTACTATTTTCTAGAATTATCTGTAATCAACAACAAAAATCGATTGGAGATAAATTATTCTGCTTTTTAATGTTGACTGTCCATTCGACAGAACGTTTAATAATATAATTCAAAGTGGTATTTATTGCGCTCCTAAGAAATATTGAATTTATAAACTTAATCATTGTATACTGTTATAATTAAGATATACGTGAACAATCTTTCTTAACAATTTTAGACAGAGGGTATTCTTTCTGCATAGTTTAAAACCCAAAATACAACCACTAAATATAATTTTTTTTCGGTCACATTCTAGTTCTGTGAGACATGCAGAATTTTTTTGGACAATAATTTTATCTAAAATTTATAACCAAAAAGTTTTCCATATGGTTACAGTTAAGTAGGCAGAGAAAATAGTCTTGATCTTTATCTGAAGAGTTAGAGAACGTATCATCTTTAGATTCAGTGTCACTTGAGAAATCAGTACTCGAAAACAAGATGGCGATTGCACCTTTAGAATCGTCTGCCACTGTTTGAACACTAGAAGAACAGTGCATCTCAAAATCCAAAATTTAGTTATACATTCAATAGCAATTTTGTTGTTATTAAAAATGGTTGCTCTTTACTGAGGACTACGACTTCAATTTGCAATTAAACGTCAAAAGCTTCTAAAATCTGATTTGAAATGCGTTACCATTCGGCAGGAATATGTCGATAAAGCGTATACTTATATAAATTACCTGGTTTATAACGTGTTATCAATCTAAAAGCAAATAATAGGAGTGTAATTAACAATAAATAATACATGTATCTATATACCTTTTAATTACAAATCTAAATGGAGCTGTTTGTGTTTTTGGTAATAATGAATGCAATTCGAATCTTGATATTGCTGACTATTCATTTACGGTAAATAAATCATTTTGCATATAAAAGTGGTAATCGGATTTTATGCTATCAGTACACTCGTAATTAGTTTATAATTTTTGTTTTTGTGAAATGTCATTGACATAAAACATTTACGCCTCGTTATAGACGCAGTTATATTTATCACATATTCAGGTTAATTTTAACTCTTCAAATGCTAACTTTTCAGAAAAAAGTCGAAATAGATACGAATAGAAACTTTTATTTAAATAGATCCTCGCCTGACTAAAACTTTTTTTCGTCATATAATACGTTATTCCTATAACATTAGCTGGTGCATCTCAATTGGGGGTAGATGATTAAAAAAATGCTACCTCTGTCCGTGTCTGTCTGTGTCTGTCTGTGTCTGTCTGTGTCTATCTGTGTCTGTCTGTGTCTGTCTGTGTCTGTCTGTGTCTGTCTGTGTCTGTCTGTGTCTGTCTGTGTCTGTCTGTGTCTGTCTGTGTCTGTCTGTGTCTGTCTGTGTCTGTCTGTGTCTGTCTGTGTCTGTCTGTGTCTGTCTGTGTCTGTCTGTGTCTGTCTGTGTCTGTCTGTGTCTGTCTGTGTCTGTCTGTGTCTGTCTGTGTCTGTCTGTGTCTGTCTGTGTCTGTCTGTGTCTGTCTGTGTCTGTCTGTGTCTGTCTGTGTCTGTCTGTGTCTGTCTGTGTCTGTCTGTGTCTGTCTGTGTCTGTCTGTGTCTGTCTGTGTCTGTCTGTGTCTGTCTGTGTCTGTTCTGTGTCTGTCTGTGTCTGTCTGTGTCTGTCTGTGTCTGTCTGTGTCTGTCTGTGTCTGTCTGTGTCTGTCTGTGTCTGTCTGTGTCTGTCTGTGTCTGTCTGTGTCTGTCTGTGTCTGTCTGTGTCTGTCTGTGTCTGTCTGTGTCTGTCTGTGTCTGTCTGTGTCTGTCTGTGTCTGTCTGTGTCTGTCTGTGTCTGTCTGTGTCTGTCTGTGTCTGTCTGTGTCTGTCTGTGTCTGTCTGTGTCTGTCTGTGTCTGTCTGTGTCTGTCTGTGTCTGTCTGTGTCTGTCTGTGTCTGTGTCTGTCTGTGTCTGTCTGTGTCTGTCTGTGTCTGTCTGTGTCTGTCTGTGTCTGTCTGTGTCTGTCTGTGTCTGTCTGTGTCTGTCTGTGTCTGTCTGTGTCTGTCTGTGTCTGTCTGTGTCTGTCTGTGTCTGTCTGTGTCTGTCTGTGTCTGTCTGTGTCTGTCTGTGTCTGTCTGTGTCTGTCTGTGTCTGTCTGTGTCTGTCTGTGTCTGTCTGTGTCTGTCTGTGTCTGTCTGTGTCTGTCTGTGTCTGTCTGTGTCTGTCTGTGTCTGTCTGTGTCTGTCTGTGTCTGTCTGTGTCTGTCGTGTGTCTGTTGTCTGTGTCTGTCTGTGTCTGTCTGTGTCTGTCTGTTGTGTCTGTCTGTGTCTGTCTGTGTCTGTCTGTGTCTGTCTGTGTCTGTCTGTGTCTGTCTGTGTCTGTCTGTGTCTGTCTGTGTTCTGTCTGTGTCTGTCTGTGTCTGTCTGTGTCTGTCGTGTCTGTCTGTGTCTGTCTGTGTCTGTCTGTGTCTGTCTGTGTCTGTCTGTGTCTGTCTGTGTCTGTCTGTGTCTGTCTGTGTCTGTCTGTGTCTGTCTGTGTCTGTCTGTGTCTGTCTGTGTCTGTCTGTGTCTGTCTGTGTCTGTGTCTGTCGTGTGTCTGTCTGTGTCTGTCTGTGTCTGTCTGTGTCTGTCTGTGTCTGTCTGTGTCTGTCTGTGTCTGTCTGTGTCTGTCTGTGTCTGTCTGTGTCTGTCTGTGTCTGTCTGTGTCTGTCTGTGTGTGTGTCGTGTGTCTGTCTGTGTCTGTCTGTGTCTGTCTGTGTCTGTCGTGTCTGTCTGTGTCTGTCTGTGTCTGTCTGTGTCTGTCTGTGTCTGTCTGTGTCTGTCTGTGTCTGTCTGTGTCTGTCTGTGTCTGTCTGTGTCTGTCTGTCTGTCTGTCTGTGTCTGTCTGTGTCTGTCTGTGTCTGTCTGTGTCTGTCTGTGTCTGTCTGTGTCTGTCTGTGTCTGTCTGTGTCTGTCTGTGTCTGTCTGTGTCTGTCTGTGTCTGTCTGTGTCTGTCTGTGTCTGTCTGTGTCTGTCTGTGTCTGTCGTGTCTGTCTGTGTCTGTCTGTGTCTGTCTGTGCTGTCTGTGTCTGTCTGTGTCTGTCTCTGTCTGTCGTGCTGTCTGTGTCTGTCTGTGTCTGTCTGTGTCTGTCTGTGTCTGTCTGTGTCTTGTCTGTGTCTGTCTGTGTCTGTCTGTGTCTGTCTGTGTCTGTCTGTGTCTGTCTGTGTCTGTCTGTGTCTGTCTGTGTCTGTCTGTGTCTGTCTGTGTCTGTCTGTGTCTGTCTGTGTCTGTCTGTGTCTGTCTGTGTCTGTCTGTGTCTGTCTGTGACTGTCCGTGTCTGTCTGTGTCTGTCTGTGTCTGTGTCTGTGCCTGTTTCTGTGTCCGTGTCCGTGTCCGTGTCCGTGTCCGTGTCCGTGTCCGTCTCCGTGTCCGTGTCCGTGTCCGTGTCTGTGTCTGTGTCTGTGTCTTGTCTGGTCTGTGTCTGTGTCTGTGTTCCGTGTCTGTGTCGTGTCGTGTCTGTGTCTGTGTCTGTGTCTGTGTCTGTGTCTGTGTCTGTGTCTGTTTCGTGTTCGTGTCTGTGTGTGTCTGTGTCTGTGTCTGTGTGTGCTCGTGTCGTGTCTGTGTCTGTGTTGTGTCTGTGTCTGTGTCTGTGTCTGTGTCTGCGTCTGCGTGCGTCTGTGTCTGTCTGTGTGCGGGTTCGCGCTGCGCTGCGTCTGCGCGTGCGCCTGTGCTGCGTTGCGTCTGTCTGCGTATGCGTCGCGTGGGTCTGCGTGCGTGCTGCGTCGATATGTGCGTGCGTGCTTGCGTGTGTGCGTGCGTGTCTTGTAAGGGAAATTGCTATTGTAAGTTCGACTTGAATGGAATTTTGAACGAAGAGTTCTTTTTGATGATGGACCAAAGGTCACTATACACTACATACTATACTATATAAACTGTTGTCTGACATATGGAGAAGTGTTCACCTCACCCAGATCCACAAAAATTGATATTTTTTCAAATCCTTCGTTTTTGATTTATTTTATGATAGTCATCAAAGTAAGAACTTGAAGATACAAAATCATGTCTGATTTTTTTCACATTTGCGTTGTACACTGAAATCTGCGCAGTAGCTCCATAGCTCTAAACAACTTTTAAACTGTTGCTTTGTCGTATGCGTACGAACAGACAGCGCTCTATTAACCTAGCCATAACCCGGGTTATCAGTACGAAATGTACAAATACAGATATTGTAGCACCTTGAAAAGTGAAATGTGTTCTTTGTGTGTCCAGATCAAATAAACACCAACATGAATGTGTATATGGAAGGAACAAAAGGCAAAAATGAAGTAATCAGCTAAAATGTTTAATTACTTTAGTGCAACTATTTAAGTGTCAGTATTTATAAAATTTAAAAACCGCATCGGTGGAATAAAAAATAGTTTATGACCTAGGGTGACTGTGCCTAAGTTCAGCCATTCCCAGACGTCGGCCATTTCAATATGAAATGATTTGAAATGCTTGAAGTCAAAATATACATTACAATGTAAAACTTTCTACATGCTAGTTGCCAATTCGGGCGGCTTCTGTACGTTTGAGAACCGTAGCCTTCAAATTGAAAATTCAGTTGACAATGTTCCTTTTGGGTCGCTGTGTGTATGAGGATTGGTAAGTAAATTTTATGTTTTCACTTCATTGCTCCTCTGTAGCAATTAGGTATCAATGTAGCAAAACAGCGTTGTATTCAGCATATTTTCATTTTGTTGCAATAGTAAACGTGAACGTTATACAATTTAACCTCGTAAGGTAAGTGCTCGTCCGTTTTAATTTTTTGCGGTTTTTTTTTTACTGTATTTACGTATTTAGATCACTGTGGCACCTGTAACAAAAAGGCAGATCCATTGTTACGCCGCAGAAACCTTAATAATGCCCTAGCATCTATTTGACACCAAGAAATGATCATTCGAGTGGTAGCAAGAAGTATTCTGTATCAAGAAGCACGATCCAAGATCTCCTGCATAACAGGGTGAAGGAGGGGCCCCGATAAATGGGACCCGTAACAGTTCTATCAGCTCTGGAAGAAACTAAACTTGTGAATTGGGTAACCAAATTGGCGAAGTGCGAATTTCCCCAAAGAAAACATGATTTGCTAAACAAAGTTCAATAGATTATTGCGAGTGATGGGAGAAAAACTCTTTTCATGAAGGCAGACCTGGTAAAAAAAACGGTATAGGTTGTTTCTAAAACGACATAGCGAATTGTCATATAACGAAGCCGAGGAATTAACAAAAGCAAGAAATGTAGTGACACAGAAGCAGTTCCGTGGATTAGGAGAACACTTGGAAGGGCATGATGTGGTTGATATTTTGGATGGCCCAGAAAGGATTTTTAATTAAGACGACCCCAGTTTTTGCGTGTGCCATAAAACAGTGCTCGCTCCGCGGGGCTGGAAAAACGTATACGATATTAAAAAGGAAGTGATAAAGAGTACTGTACTGCAAATTCAATGGTAATTTTTCCGACCTGCAAAGAAGCTTGTAGACAGTATGTCTTCGGGGTGGTTTTTGGGGCGATCAGAAAGTGGCTGGATGAGAAGTGAGGTATTTTAGTACGTTGCTAATGGCTTCCATTCTTGGTTAAATGAACAAAAAATTTCGCGTCCAGTGTTATTGTTGATTGATGGACAAAAAATTTTCTAATTGGATTAGGTGGAATATTACGGAAAGTGACTAATACGCCAGACTTACAACAAGCGATAACATAGATGATGAAAGTTTAAATAATACAAATGCTATGAAAACTAGTCAAAACTCATTGGTAATAAATGGCGCAACTACACAAGACAAAGTTAGAGGTGATATATTAAAAGATGAAGAAGAAGAGAACAATATCATACTGATTCAAAATGATAGCACTAACATAAGAAAACCTGAAAGTGATTACATCGGAAACCGAAGGTGAAAAGTTAGGATTCGTACCTGAAAATGATATTGAGAATCGTGAAAGCAGAATACGTGTGATATGATGAATGCCCTAACTAAAATATTGTAAAAAACGGAAAAAATACAAATTTTGTATTAAACCTGGTTATTCTGCTACTGTCGATCAACAGATAAGAAATTGTTGAAAGTAACCGTTAAAATAGCAAATGCTTCTTTTGAAAAACATTTGTTTTGGCCGACTCCTCTGAAATCATCTCGAAAAGGAAATGAAAAATGTTCAGAAAAAGCTCCAGCCGCAATTTCTTCAGATAACTTTAGGAACTACCTGAAACATGAATAGTGACACAGAGGACAATCCTCCGAAAAATTTTGGGTTGCGAGAAATTCCTAAGTGATACCACTTGAAATGTACGCAGTTTCTTAACCGTAACTACAAGGATTTTGCCGATAAAAAGTTCTTATGTGTAATCTGTGAATGTACTTAGGTACCTAATACATACGAGTATTAACGATATTCGTACCTATATTGGGTATAAAGTTTATTTTGTTGTTTTATGTTATATAATAAATATCTTTTCTAAATCTGTGTTCTTTTATGTTCCTACCACGGCTGACAACTGGACAATAAAGGCTGAACCTAGATCTTTGGTGGTCGACAACTGGGCAGTAAAAGGCTAAACTTAGATTTTCGATGGCTGGCCACTTTGACTTTGGGCCGATTTTTACCTTCCAACCTACATATACGTATGTGGGTATAGAAGGTTGTGCAATCGACTTTTTTTTCACTATAGCTAAATCGACTTATTCGCTCATTTTTCAACTTTTGGCCAAGTTTCGCCAAGATCGGCCATCATCTCTGGATGTCTGTGCAGTGGGTGTTTCTGTGTGTATGTCTGTATCCCTGTGTAGATGTATGTTAGTATCCACGATAACTCCAGAACGAAAATACGTACGAACTTAAAATTATGTATGTATATTTGTTTTCATTTGGCTTAGAACTGATTAGATTTTGGGAGAAATCCAGCGGCGGGAAGAGGGGATTTATTTGGGACAGTTTCTGGTTTTTATCAAATATTTCTTAACCAGCTGTATATTTCAAAGATATAAAAATACCCAGATATAGACCTTAAACATATCGATTATGTTCTATGTAATTTATTGATATGACGCGTAATTTAATGGCAAAAGTTTCTGAATAACGATTGATTTTATAAGAAAAAGTGTAGACGTATTTTTTAAAGAAAATTTAATTTTACTTAATTTTCTTTATAAAATTTTCTAATGTAAAGCGTAATAAATGTCAAAATTAAATAAGTATGATTGAAAATGCTGAAGCTATATTATCAGTATTTTAATCGAAACGGGCGGCTTTCTTTTAAGTTTAGATGTATTTCTGACTATTATCTCTGACATAAAGTTTTAAACGTTATTCTGACATAGATTATTGTTTTTGTTTTTACAATGTTGCTTGTTTTCGTTATGAACGTATAAAAAAGAGGTTGCATAGTTGTTCTAAAAAAATTGAAATTAAAATTATTTCATTTCTTTTAATTTAAGTAAGCATCTATATGTCATGAAGTTTTAAACGTCTGTTTGACATAGGTTATTATTTTTGCGTTTACCATGTTGCCTATTTTCTTAATGAACTTCTTATAAAAGAGGTTGTATAGTTATCTTAAAAAAAATGTAATTAAAATTATTTAATTTCTTTTCATTTCCATTTTGTAGGTTGGAAGGTCGTGTGGTGTTCCACACCCGATATTTAAATTAATTATTTATAAATCACCTATCTACTGTACGATATAAACTACGATAGCACAACAACAATTAAAATACTGAGTTTATTACTAAAACAAATTGAGCAGACTTTTACTACTATTTGTTTTTTTTTTTCCATTCTTATAAAACAAAAAGCAGCCTTAACTGGCTGTGTACTGGTGCAGTAACCGTATTATACGTTACGTTAATCACAATCAAAGCAAACAATTCGTACAATAAAGATATTTAAAAACATAATAATATATTAATATCTTGTCCTTTTTGGCAATTTGTTACAAAAATAATTTGGCTTTTGACATTAACTGATAACAATTACACACAAAATTGAACTGTACATTGATATTTTTTTTTAAAATTGGGTGAAACAAAAAACTTAAAATGAAATAATAACCTTAAACACAAATGAAGTTACATAATAAAAATCTCGCAACAGTTGCTTTTTATTAAAGGCTCCGGTACCCTCCGAAGTTCGTAAGGTCAATAAGCTAAAGCGTCAATAGAACGAAATTGGATGTGCCAAAATGAGATTTCAAATTGGATCCCAAAATATAATCGCGCAATCAAACAAAATGAGTTACACTAATTGAGAATATTACAATTAGTAATGTTTGAATAAATAAAATAAACGATCTATCTTTTGTTACACAGATTAAATTTGTATTACTCATTGGCCTGTGTGTAATATTTCAAACTCAACAGTGATTCATTATTAATGAAATATAATGATTACAACAGGCTAAACAATTGTAAAGACCAAAAACTTTTTTTTGTGTTTATTGAATAATACTTTGTATATTTAATTAAAAACGAAAATTTTACTTAATTAACTTGCCAAGCATAAAAGCTTGATAAAATGCAGACGGCACATCCATTCGTAGAAATTTTATCTGAAAAGACGAGTACTACTAGAAAGCCAAGTAAAATGAATTCAATAAAGTGCAACACACTTTCGACTCTACAAAGTACACTTCTGTTAAGACCTTCATGAAGGAATTCATTTAATGTTAATGGAATAACTAAATAAATTTGTATTCTCACATTTCCGCTGACTGCAATCTTTAACTATTTCAGTTATTTACTATCACTTTTTAAATATAATTTAAATGAGTATGTAATAGATATTTATGTATTAAGGGCATAATCAGAAGATTATGGCTCGAGGGAATGTTAAAATTTTATATTCCTGAGAGCCATAATCTACAATTATGCCCGTGGTACATACAATGTTTTATTTTATTTTGCACCATGAAACTGGAACAAAATATTAAAAAGATTCAGTATTTTCGGCAAGTTTTTAAATCCAAATGCAGTGAAATAAAGTCGACAGTAGGCTAATTGGTTGTTACTAAGACGCTATGATATTGCTATTATATATCGTGTCATGTGTTTTCTGTCAATCATGCTGCTTAGCATCAATGACATTTCAGTGCTATAAAGACCACATTACGCCCGCATTTGGTGGCGTATAAAGAACATTATGGTGGCAAAATAAAATAAAATTAAAAACGTTGATCTAAAGTGTTTGTAATTGTACTAGCGTACATTTTTCGGATGTGTTAGCAAAATTCACTTTCTTAATGACTCCTTCAAATATATATATATATATATATATATATATATATATATATATATATATATATATATATATATATATATATATTGTAATTGTCAAAATAAATTTTGACAAAGGAACAAAGCACGTTCCCGAAACGTTGAATTAATTTGTGTTTAATTACACAAGTTTCAAAGAAAATGTCTTGTTTAAACATTAGTACTTGAAATCTGAATAGAAAATATATATATATATATATATATATATATATATATATATATATATATATATATATATATATATATATATAGGTATGGACAAATATTATCGCGGGTCTGACTTAAAACAAAGACAGTACTATCAGTTTACGTGCTAAGTGAGATAGAAAATACAACAAACTAAAAGCGCTGATGCCATACATGCGTCTTTTGAGTAGGCTAGTATCAATGACACATTTAATTGCTAGTGTCAACGAGAATTGAAAATCAACGTTTTTGCAAATCCAAAAATTGCTGAAGAAATGAATATTGAACCAAGAACAGTTAGCAATATCTTGAAAAGGAATAAATACCGTTGCTATAAGTTGCAAACTACACAAGCAATTGTTCCAGAAGGTGATCAAAAGCGTATGGAATTTTGTGAAGATATGATGAATCAGGTTAATGAAAACGAAATATTTACTGAAAATATTTTGTTTACCAATGAGTGTTCTTTTAACTTACATGGCCATCACAATCCGTATGTCGCTGTTGGTTACTCTCGGGAAAACAAACACATTAGTATTCATTTGGTACCAAGAATATGGCTGCCCTGCTCATACTGCAATAAGAGTTCAACAGTTTTTGGAAACTACGTTCCCTAACCGTACTATTAGTGCAAAAGGTACTATTAAATATCCTCCTCGCTCACCTGATATCGCGCCGAACAACTTTCTTGTTTGGGGATAAGTATCCCATCAAATTTATGGGCACAGACATGGACGTGCTAACAATTTGGACGAACTTCGTGTCAAAGTTACGGAAACACCCGATTTTAATTTTATCACAGATTGGGTTACTACCTTGTGAAGGTGGAGGTCTTTTCGAAAATCTTATAAAGTAGAGTTTTGAAAAAGGTGTATTCTGGTCATTTTTAAAACAGTTGGTTTTTCAATGAGAATTATAATGCTATAGCTGAACCTTAAACTTAAGTTATACTATCAATCTAATGTTAATGTTCTTGTTTGTAGCTCCCGTAAGTATCTTCTTGGTTCTTCTTACGAGTAGTAATCGAACCATGTCATATATTCGCAATTACAATAAACTTCGATGTTTGAAATATTGCCATTTAATGTTTAAGTGTGAAGTATTTACTTAATAGTTTCAAAGAACACCCGACTTTTCAACATCATCTTAATTGCTTTGGTTTAGTTAGAAATGTTGAAGCTAGATTGAAGGAAACTTAAGTAGTTCATATTCTGTGCCTACATGCAAATATGTACATGTGGCAACATCGGTAAAGTTATGTCTCTCACACTATTACATATATATATATATATATATATATATATATATATATATATATATAAAGATGTTTATGTTTTAATTTTTCAAATTTGACAAAATTGTTTACATCTTTAACAATTTTTAACATTACTACTGACGAAGATAACTGTAAGTGTTATCGAAACGTTTAGATTGTATAATTTAAAGTACATCATTAAAAAACCCAAAAAAGATAAGTATTTTATTATGAGTGTTAATGGTGAAAGTTTACATTTTCATATATAACGGCTGTATAAATTTAAGGTAATCCTGGTATAACAGGAATGCAGTCTAAAATAAAGTGACAACTATTTATATATTAATTAAAAGCTTTCGGAATTATTTATTCCTTCTTCAGTCAAAACTAGAATTGGTAAATATAGTAAATAAATAAATTATAACATTATTACTTACTGTAATATATGACAATATTATGACAACTAAAATTGGAACTATAACGATTAACAATAAAGGAAAAGGTATAAAATTTTTTTTAACGATGTAATTTGTTGTTTATCATTAAAATATTTGAATATATAACACTTAAATTTTGAGTGTCAGTTTTCTTGTTTAATGCGTTATTAATATAATGCATTTCTAAAAATAAAAGTTTGAAATAATTGCTTTCTGTGGTTAAAATTGTTACTTCATCAAAATTTGGGTTATGACAAGTTTCTCACTTTTACGCGAAGTAATTCTACTATGTTGATGATATTTTTTTCTTGTTTTAAAATATTAATGATTTTAGGTGTTAAATGTTTTATGTATGGTAATGATCTAAAAATCCTTTGATTATTCATCAATTAATAACTTTTCTAATGACAACGAAAATAATCAAAGGATTTTTCGTTCATTACCATACATAAAACATTAAAACACCTAATCATTAATCGTCAATCATTAATATATTAAAACAAGAAAAAAATATCATCATTGCTAACAACGAAACAAAAAAATCAATAATTTAACTTCTAAAATTAGAGATAAAACGAAAACTGTAAATAAATCTCATGTTGTATATAAAATTTCATGTAATAATTGCAATAAACATTACGTGGGACAAAAAAATTTTAACCACAGAAAGTAATTATTTCAAACGTTTATTTTTAGAAATGCTTTATATTAATAGAGAACTTAACGCATTAAACAAAAAAAAGTGCCACTCAAAATTTAAGTGTTGTGTATTCAAATGTTTTAATCATAAACAACAAATTACATTGTAAACAAAAAATGGTATACCTTTTCCTTTATTGTTAATCATTACAATTCTGTTACATTTCAATAATTTTTAGATTTTATATTTGTCAATTTTGTAATAATCTGTAAGTAATAATGTTATAATTGATTTATTACTGCATTTACCAATACTAGTTTTGACTGAAGAAGGAATAAATAATTCCGAAAGCTTTCAATTAATGTATAAATAGTTGTCACTTTATTTTAGGCTGCATCCCTGTTATACCAGAATTACCTTAACATAATTTCACCGATGTTGCCACTTGTACATATTTGCATGTAGGCACAAAATATGAACTACTTAAGCTTCCTTCAATCTAGCTTCAACATGTCTAACGAAACCAAAGCAATTAAGATGATGTTCAAAAGTCGCGTGTTCTTTGAAACTATTAAGTAAATACTTTACACTTAAGCATTAAATGATAATACCTCAAACATTGAAGTTTATTGTAATTGCGAATTTATGACATGATTGGATTACTACTCGTAAGAAGAACCAAGAAGAAACTTACGAGAGCTACAAACAAGAACATTAACATTTACATTGATCGCGCTTTTCGTTTAAGTTACGACCAGAATGCTCACCATCATTACCGTCAATGCTACTGCATTTTCTACAATTATTTAAACGTCCACATCTTTCAAATTTACAAACAGTACGCATAATCGTATTTTCTGATGGAATTGGCCTGTTTTCAAAACAAAAAATAAACCTGCCCATTATTTGTTGTGCAGTGTTTCCTGAATAATACCACTTAATAATCTGTATTTTTTCTTCAGTGGAATACATGAGTATTGTGTCGGACTTGCAAAAACACTGATTTTCAATTCTCCTTGACAGTAGCAATTAAATGTGTCATTAATACTAGCCTACTCAAAAGACGCATGTATGGCATCAGTGCTCTTAGTTTGGTGTGTATTCTATCTCGCTTAGCACGTGAACTGATGGTACTGTTTTTGTTTTACTTATTATAAGCCAGATCCGCGATAATATTTTTCCATACCTGTATATATATATATATATATATATATATATATATATATATATATATATATATGTATATGTAGATATACATATAGATTGGAAGGTAGTCAGTACGAAAGTGGACATACCCGAAAAATGTACGCTCGTACAATTACAAGGACTTTAGATCAACGTTTTTAATCTTACATACTCATACTGAAATAGTTAAAGATTGTAGCCAGCGGAAATCATGAGAATACAAATTTATTTAGTTATTCCTTTAAGATTAAATGAATTCCTTCATGAAGGTCTTAATAGAAGTGTAACAAAGCGTGTTGCACTTTATTGAATTCATTTTACTCTTACTAAACTTACATTAAATTGAGATCTGAGTAATGAAAACACATATAGCTAATAAAAACGCCATACTATTTACATTTAAATACTAAAAGTTACTGACAAGATGTTACATTTACATAAACAATCACACTAAATTTGCAATATATAGACGTTCAACGTTCTTGATAAAATAACAACAACATTAATAGCTATTGATAATACCTAATAACAATACCTACGTGCAATACAAAATTTTCAATATACAGGGTAAGTTATAAAGAATCTGACTAAATTATACATAGCGAGATAATAAGAAGGTATAAATGTTCTCAAATTCTTGATATCACTTTAAGCATTGATGATGTTGCTCATGTTAGTCTTTATGTAACAAATCTCAAAGAAAGATAGCCTTTGTGGTTGTTATTTTTATTTTTGGCAATCACTCTGGCATCTTCGTATGTCATTACGTGGTCTAATTTAGTTACGTGAGTAGCTAGCACGTAAGCTTGAGATTTAACTCTACAATCGCTGGTGCCGCGTTAAGCGGTTGGATAGTTTGTGACGTTTGTCCTATATAGATTTGTCAACAAGTCTCCCACGGAATATATGGTTGTGAAGAAACGGCACTCTGTCTTTCAAATTAGTGAAGAAGAGATTGACCTGTGTCCATATTATACTTGGCAATTTTCACAGGGAGTTCCTTAGTGATAATAATACTATTAGTAAGTGCTTCACGTACGGAAGCTTTTTATATAGTAACTTTTCAGTTACCTCTTCCTTACCACCTTGCTTGAGTTGTGAATCGTAGTTTTATGATTAAATGAGAGTTGCAAGTAACAATTTAGGAAAATTGTTATCCTGAAGTTGTTTTTGAGGTTAACCAAATTCCAAAGTACTACTTTTCATATTCCAATACCCCCAAAATAATTTAGTTGTAAATAAGCAATGTTGTGCGCTATCCCACGAAGGTATTGAAGTAGATCATCAACAGGATTATAATTTTCTACAACCAGTTTGTGGAGTAAAATTGTCACCTATCGTTGTTACTCGAGCTTTACATTTTTTAGTTTGAAACTTCTCACACTTCATTTTAGTGTTCCGTTGATTGTCCAGTCACTACTAGCTTTTGTTTGCTTTTTTCACTGTTCACAAATTGTAGAGCCTTCTTTACCGCAGAAAGTATCCCGTACAACTAAATTATTTTGAGGGTTTTGGAATATTATAAGGAATATGATACGTAGTACTTTCACAATAATGAAAGAGCTAAGAATTCCTGTTTCGTTCTTATTAGTAGTTAATTTTCGTTTTCTATGATTAAATTATAATTTAGTTATTCATGCAAACTGAAGCAAACAAGAATTTCCACTTTCCGCGCCTTTTCGTTATGCGTGCCTATTGGTGACAACGTAATTACCTGACAAAAGCGTAGGGGGACCTAAGGAAGGTGGGAGCGGCATTCATTTTGCAATTCGCCCAAAAACAGTAACATTTTTCGGAACCGATTCGGTTTTTAGTGGAACAAGGTGCGTACCTTTTAATTGTTCGGCCGGCGTCATTAATTAACGTTAAGCTGAAGTACATATGGTGTCCTCAGTGTTGACCCAATTCTGGTAAGCCAATTTTAACCTTTGTCACCATTTATTGTTGCGGTTGAATTTGATTAAGTACAAAAAAATTAAATAAGCCTTTTTTTTATTAAACGTTTGGTCATTTCGAGCACGGATTTCTTATTTGATTCAGTTTGCAGATAGTAATATTGATGATGAAAGATAAAATTCCCATACATATGTAAAATAAAAGTTAATGCTAGGTCACGGTTATCATATGGGTCGATAAACTGCATTTTAGTTCGATCTCGCAGTATCTATCAATATCTATTTAACCCCCAAAGGCTATGCGCCGGTGTCACACAGGTACACAATTCCAAATGCAATTTGTATTAACAGCGATGCTGTCCGAACTTTACGGAACTCAGTACCTTTTCATGTAAAACTAAAATAACGTCAGTACAATTTCAGTGTTTCAAGTACATGCTTGTCAAAATTGCAGCTGTGGGAATTGTATGTACGGTACATAGCACCGTCGCGTAGTGTTAAAGTTGCGTATTTTGAGTCAGTTGTAAGAAATGTCTCAGGTGTCTCGGCCGTCATCTAAGGATCCCTATTATCCTAAATTTGAGAAGTGGTGTAAAAATTTAATGAATGAAGAAGATGAAATGTTTAGTGACGCTGATTAGGATTTTGTACTAAACAGTATCCACGAAAGTGAATCTGAACTATCGTAAATTGAGAATGACTGTGATATTGAATCAACTGAAGAATATGTTGATCAAAACACCAAAAAGTTATACTACTACTACAGACGTCAAAAAATCCAAGCAAATGGTAAGATTTACTAGTAACTAGTGAAATGTTGACTATTCTTAGAGATTGCTTGTTTTTGTAATGCGAGGACAAGAAAGCATAATTTACTAAAAAGTTTACCGGGACTACGGAGACCTGCACAAAAATTAGGGAAAAATCCAGAAATAATAGGCATAGTTTGGAATTTATTGTTCACAGATGACATGATCCAAGAAATAATAATTTGTGCAAATCAACGGTTACACCAAATTAGATAAAAATATACATTAACATTAAATTATATTATATTAAATATTGGAAAAATATTATTTTTAAACTTTGGTAATAAAATTCTATCAATATAGGATAATTTTTATTGTTATTATCACTTTTAGGAAAAGATTTTCATTAGCAGTATCTCAGACTGGCACGTAGTCTATGTGATCGCATCTTTCACCGTAGCCGTTGCAATTTTCCACTGTACGTCGGAACACCTTTCCCCTCTCGGACAATCACCCTCGCTACCTCGGCCGCCATTAACGTAAAATTTATCTCGCTGGCCAACGCTTCTTATAATTTAATTCTTTTTTATTTATATTAAATATAAACTTATATTGTTCATCGCATCAAATATTTTAAAGTATTTTCTTTTAAGCAGTTTTTTTTTTTTTTTAATTCCGGCCTAAAGGGGGTTGGGAGCGTCAACTTCCAGGGTTATTGGCTCCACACACATACAACACATCCATATCTCTGAGTGATTTTTCACCGCCCATACCAGGATGCGAACCCGTTCCATAAATTTAATACTTATATGTTGATATAATTACTATTGCCTCGTCTAGGCCTTTGTTTATTTAAACTTGGAATTCATTGAGAATGGAATGGTATTCGGAGATGTTCCTTTGTTAAAACTAAAGTAAAAGGAAATTATTTTCTAATGTGTATAGGTCAAAACATATTTAGAAATTTGTTCAACTCTACAATTTTACTTCTTCTATTTATAATAATATCGTTTGTACTGTAATAGGCGTTTATGGTTTATTAAAAAAATATTATAAAATAATTTTTTAAAAAATTTTTATTAAAGCCTTTGAGTTCCTTTTCTAGGACTCAATTGTTGGTTTTTCTGTTTTTCAACTAGTTTGGTCATTTTTTAAATAGTTTGTTTTTTAACATTGAAACTGTCCTTTAATGGAACAACCAGTTAAAGGAGTTTTTCTTATTTCTCCTCTTTATGTATTTCAACACATAACTAGGATTTTTTAACTTTGATAGCAATTGCGTTCTGAATAGAATCGCAATGGTACCTGCTTAATGATCGCAAGTTATTGGATAACTTTTAAGGTCTGAAGATGACACTGTGTGTCGAAACTAGTCACCTTTTCGTTATGTTTCACTAAGATTTTCAATATATACATTGTGGGAAGGTTTCGTGTTTTAAGCATACCTTTCCTAACCACTTGTTAACTCTATCTCCTTTAAATAACTTTGTTGAAAAAGATTTAACTTACCTAAAATTAGGACGTTTGTCGCGATGACAATTAATCCAACGCATGCATCAAGATTTTTGGATGCATTGGCATGTGGAATATCTTCATACCCTTACAGAGCGTAGTAAATGGTATGATCCATCTAAATCGAGTGCACTGAATATACTGGTTCACAAAAGATGGGGCTGCACCTCCTCTACGTTAGCGTTTAGGGCGAGTTATCCGTCTTCATCTGAGCGTAGACTGTATTACCCGGGTAGTGACGGTAAGAGCCGGGAAGGGAGAGCTAAAGAGGCCTGTGTCCAAACTATGACCCTTACCGATAGAGTAACTTCACTCTTTAGTAATAAATTTTATGACTGTTACTTTAGTTAGTTTTATACTTTCATAATTATTATCGAATTTACTTTATAATGCAAAAGTATAAAGTTATACATATACGTAATTTTTTTTGGTTTCATTGGGTGAAATATTATATTTTAGGTGGGCGTCCTTATTTGTAGTAGTTGTATTGAAGCACATAAGAATTCGCACTTTCCGTGTCTTTTCGCTACGCGTGCGTATTGGTGACAACGGAATTATCTGACAAAAGCGGAGGGAACGGCATTCATTTTGCAAATCGCCCAAAAACAGTAAAATTTTTCGGAACCGATTCAATTTTTAGTGGAAGAAGGTGCGTACCTTTTAATTGTCCGGCCAGCGTCGTTAATTAACACTAAGCTGAAGTACATACAGTGTTCTCAGTGTTAACCCAATTTTGGTAAGCCAATTTTCTGACCATTTACTGTTGCGGCTGAATTTGATTAGGTACGAAAAACTTAAATTAACCTTTTTTTTTAAACAATTCCAATTAACCAACTAATTATAATTAACAATTAATTTATGTTGTATTAACATTTTATTAATGACAAACCAAAGTAATTATAAGGTAATAATATATTATTTAGAAGTGCCTATTAAAAGTTAATTATCCCAAGTAAGTATTAGCATACATTAAAAACTTACATATTAAAATCGACAAAAAATTTGATAAAACGTTGTTAACTACGTAACAATAACACTAGGACAAACTTAAATAGAAAATGAAATATAAGCAATAAAATCTAAACAAAAAAAATTAATGCAATGTACGACAACTACTAGAAAAAGTATCCCTAAGACTCTAATTAAAACTTATTATGCAGTTTACAATAATAAAATTAAAGAAAATAATAACAAACAAATGGAAACTATTCTGAGCCAACCTCCACGTGGTCTCTTCTGGATAACGCTAATAGGCTCTTAAAACATATTATTTATATTTAGAATTATTAAAAATAAGTTATCCGAAGCACTGGCATACTTTAAAAACTTCAATGACTCTATAAATTCTTATTCGGAGAATTGTAATATTGAACAATTGTATTTTCGAGTAATTCTGTTTCAAATAACTGCACTGTTGAAGAATTGTTTTTCGGAGAATTTCTGCCGAAGAATTTTCCGCACACCGGTATCAATAGTACCTACTTTTTACTCAATTGATTTTTTCAACAGGGCCTATTTTTTAAGATAAAAACAAAATAAGTTTCGTCAAAATTATTGGCATAAAACCCATTTTTAACTTTTGTATGGAGGTATGTAATTGAGAATTCCACTCATGTATAATAAATCTCATTTGTGAGTACAGAAATCGTAGCTTACTGTTGACTAAGTAGGAAAGGATCAGAAATGAAAGTGGACAAAGAAATCGCATAAATTAAATTACCATGCCAACGCTAGCGTTTAATAATAATAATTATCTTTATTAATACCTACTCACCATCTTTGTTTTTTACAAAGTATAAACTTAATTAAAAATGAAAGGTAATAAACGGTGCAGTTCAGTATGCTAGCTTTACAACTTTAGAACTAAAACTAGTATTTACTGTTCTTCCACTCAACCACCGCTAGTACATGTAATACAAATAAGGTGGTAGAGAATATATATACAACTCAGTGACATAGTTGATTATTGTATAACTAATTATCTTAGTAAAAGGTATCGATTCAAACTGGTTTTAAAGGAGCGCAAGTTTTAAATGAATTTTAGGTGATCAGGTAACTTATTATATGTAGCGGCAATGTAATATGAAAATGATTCTTTACAAAGTGGAACTGTGATTAGTGATTAGATTACGTCTTCTGATATAATGTTATGGAATGGGTGCGATATCGAATCTTATTATAGAGGTATCTTGGTTTATATGTAGTTAGAACTTTATGAAATAATGTTAAAGTATGAATTTTACGCCGTTCATCTAGCCAACCAACTTCAGGCAGCTTATAGGAAATACGTTCATGCTTCCGTATCCCAAATATGTACCGTAAGCAAGTTTTGCAATTTTTAGATTTTGCTAATAACGGTTTTTGGTAGAAATGACCCATACACAACGTCCCCGTAGTTTACAGATGCTAAAACAAGAGCATCCGTCAGTATAGTCTTTGTTTGTTATGGAAGAAGATTTCTGTATGGTTACAGCTGTTTTAGGCGTCCATATCCTCGAGATAGAGAATAATTAAGATGTCTTTCAAATTTTGAGATCATTGTCTATAAACATACCTACATTTTTCACTTCGTTGGTTGATTTTAGAAATGTATTATTGCAATAAAGATTAATATATTCTTGAGCGTAATTTCTTAACGGTTTAGGCCCAAAAATATTAACATTGACCCTAAGGCAATGATCTTCCACGTATTGCATAAATGACGATAGTTCGCTGTTAATAATGTTGGATGCATCTGGATGAATTTTGGGTTTAAATGTATGATATATTTGACAATCATTTGCGTACGAATGCATTTTGCAATTTTGAACCGCCGAGGAAAAGTTAAATGTATGTATGGAATATAACGTAGGTTCCAATATTGAACCTTGCGGCACTCCACAAATCAGAAGTAAGGATTATTTTCTGATATCGCCCAAAGATGTAATTTTAATCAAATTTTTGGCGTTAGTGTCAAATCCAATATAATGTAGGATTTCAAGCAGTAACATATGATCTACGGTGTCTAACGCTTTTGACAAATCCACTAAGATTAATGCTGTAACTAAATTATCTTCTATACCTTTAACTATGTCATCAGTAATTTTAAGAAGCGCAGTAGAACAACTATACCCTGATCTAAATCCAGATTGCATTTAAGGAATTATTTAAAATTTTTCTAAATGTGTTTTAATTTAACACACGTTAGAGAATTTTTGATATGGTAGGTAATACTTGGAGAGATAAAATGCGTATTTTTTTTTAATCATTGTGGACCTGAACAGACTAAATTTGGCCTACCGTGCTAAAGCACTCAGGAGGATGGATAGAGGGACATTGAATTGCGAAGAGATGCCTATGAACAGCTACCTTAAATTTTTTTATATCATAAGTGAGAGGAAAACAGGAACTAGGGAGATCATTCCAGAGTTTAGAAGCCGTGTAGAAAAATGGGGATTGCGCCTGTTTGGTACAAGTGCAGATTTGCACTGCATACTGATGATGTAAATGAACGAACAGAGTATTCCTGTCAAAGGTAGACCGAGGTTGTATCAAGGATTGTTATTCAGCAGCGCAATAGCCATTGTAATACGGATAATACAAAGAAAGAACTGAAACGATTCTTCTATGCTCAAGTGTCTGTATGTAAGAAGTTAAGGGCGGGTCATTTATAAGCCTAATCGGTCTCTTTTGATTACAATCAACGATATCGAGAGTACTGCTTAGATCTGTAGAAAAAGCATATTTTACGAGCAGCTACTTTGGTAGCTAACACGAGATGGTCAACCCATGATAGATTTGAAGATAGTCATTCCCAACAGAGTAATATGGTCTGAAAACTTAAGATCTGAGCCATTCATACTTACAACAGGGATTAATCGATCTTTTTTAGTGGACACTGAGTTTTGTTCGCATTAAATTTAACTAGATTATTGTTTCCCCATTCAAGAATGCAGTAAATAATGTCTTTGTTGATTGAATTTACCATTCCAGCTTTAATGTCTTGAGACATAGAAGGTAGATTACCATTACGAGTAGACTGAGATGAACTACAGTGAAGAGTGCTGTTGTCAGTAAAGCAATGGATTGGATTATTTGTTGAAGAAATAAGGTCATTTGTGTATAGCTGGAAAAGTGTAGGCGCTACAATTGATCCCAATGGCACGCCCGCGTTACTGCTAACTTGGTCAAATGCCTTTGAGATATCTTAAGCGACTACAACTATTTCACCGGATTGTTCCGTTGTATTATTCCAAACTTGGGTCACATATGAAAGAAGATCACCTGTCGAACGACTCTGCCTAAACCCATATTAGTAGTCACTAAGGAGTTTGTTAGTTTCAAGGAACGAGAATAGTTGCTGATTGATGGATTTTTCCATGATTTTGGACAAATGGAAATGATGGCAATTAGTCGGTAGTTCGAGTCTTATCGCCTTTTTTGGGAATAGATTGAACTTTTGCTAACTTCCATGATGAAGGAAATTCCCTAGAAGACATAGAGGTCGAATAGCGCTTAGATAGGACTGGTACTAGTTCGGGGCAACATTTCTTTAATACAATAGCTGGGATACCGTCTGGGCCAGTCGTCTTATTGAGATAAAGCCTACCGATAATCGATTCTAGGAGCTTGTACCGAAAATGAATCGGTTTCATAGCGCATAAAGAAGAGTTGACTAGGGACACATCTTTTACAGAATCATTGAAACACGAGTTTGATGCAAATAAATCCACAAAAACATTGACTTTTTCTACAGAATCAGCCACTACAGATCCGCCAAAAGATGTCAGGGGGGGAAATGAAGATGTACCATAATTTTTAATAATGGCTTTAGCCAAAGACCAAAATGTATGACTGCCCAAAGGAGATGTAGCTACTATCAGTTTCAAAAAGCAAGATACCTGAGAATGTTATAATCTTTTTATTTGGAGTTCAATTGTTTTGATATTTGGCAAGAATGTACCTTGTACACATCTACCAACGGTGATTAAGTATGCAAATTGTAAGTGAATCTCTTCGGCAGTTATTTATAAAGAAATAAAAAAGAACTGTTTTTTTTTGCACATATTTTACATATGGAGACTTTGAAGTCATGTAACTTCATTATGGTTAGCTGAAAATATATGAAATTTTAAACAATAATGCTTCCATCTACTCTAGACAAACGGGTTAGTAATTACAAATCTTCCAAAAGTTTTAAAATTTTGATAAGAATGGACATTTTGTCAGTGCATACTAACTTTTCTAAAATTGCATATTTTTGAGTCTCGACTAAACTAAATTGAAAGAATGAATTTATAGTAAATAATCACTATCAAATGAAATCTATTAATTATATAACTTCGTCGCAATCAATAAAAAATTTAATCTTGCCCGCTGACTGAGAGGCGAGTAACTACGATATTATATTCTCGCCACCAATCCTTTCTAAAACAAAACTGCGATTTCTGTACATGACTTGAATTTTGTTTTAGTGTAATAAAATAATAAAACTGTATAACTCGTATTATATGTATTAGTAATAAGGATTGTACAATAGCTATCAACTAAGATATGAATTGAAATAATGTACTTACAATAAAAATAATAGCTAACAAAAATCAAAAACGTTTTGCGCCTATTTAATAACAGTAAAACTTTCACTTTGAACAATTTAAAAAATGTAAAATATAAAACAATTCGCTTCCCTATTATAACTTTTCTAATCCGTTGATTAGTAGTACTTAAAGTATCTCACATTCCAATAACATTATTGTAAAGTATAAATACCACTAATTGATATAATACTTTTCCGCCTTTCGATATGTTAACAAATCATTACAACCACGTTAATTTAGATGTAATGTTACTCATTACTCCCATAGGGCCGTAATAACTTTTTGCAATCGTTACTTTAATACATAAATAGAAAAGTGTATATAACTAAATATATAAACTTTTTGCTTATATATTTAATTTCACATTTGTCAACAAATATTTCAAAATTTAATTTTTTCTAATTTTATGTAAACGATTACAATTTTTCAAACACGTGCTAATTTTGGTACTCGGCCTTATATTTATCTCGGCTACGCCTTAAAAAGAACGGCCTCGCACCAAAAATGTGTAAACAGCGCACTAGTTAAAACTACTATTCCATTACCATCGAAACTGAAAATTCTTTAGATAGAGACAGAAAATTATTAATAAATGCGCTAGAAAGATGTAAATTTACCTTTTCTCGAAATTTAGTTGCCATGAAATAAATGCGTAGATAGTTTTTCAAATAAATGTCAGTCTAACAAATTTCCCGGCGTCCGTTCAAACGTAATACTAATTAAACTTGTAATAAAAATGAGTTCAGAAAGTGATTATGAGCTAAGTTGTACTCCTCCCGAACTAAAACAAAACGCCGATGTGCTTGCAACACAGTTGTTACCAAATAAGTCGAAGCAGCGATAAAGCATACGTGCATTTTGTAAATGGCTTGCGTCAAAAAGACTGAAAAATAAGTGAAAATACCGTATTATCTTATTTCTTGGAGCAATGTGAGTATTGGAAGTCTTCTTCTTCATTATAGACAAAATACAGTATGCTAAAATCCACAATATTGATAAATAAAAATATAAATGTCAGCAAATTTCCCAAACTAATACAATTTCTGAAAACAAAAAACATTGGACATGTAGCAAAGAAATAAACAATTCTCAGTTTGGAACATATAAATGAATTTTTACACAAAGCGCCTAACGATAAATACTTAATGCGGAAGGTAATTTTCTTTGGACATTATTATAACATGAAAAATAAATTATATTTTTTAGATAGCTACCGTTATGGGTGTGTTTGGAGCGTGTCGAATAATTGAATTAATTCTGATAACAATCGATGATATTGAGGACAAAGGAGCCGTTTTAATTGTGAATGTTCCCGATACTAAAACTTATGTACGGCGTTCATTTGCTATAACCAATACTAATAATTTGGATATTTTGGACTTGTGTCGTAAATATGTTTCTTTACGTCCAAAAGATACACAAATACACAGATTGTTTCTAAGATATAATAACGGAAAATGCTTTAATCAAGTCGTAGGAAAAAATATTCTCAGCAAAATACCTCAACGTATTGCACAATATCTTTCTTTAGAAGATACCGATTCTTACACTGGGCAATGTTTCAGAAGAACATCCGCTACATTAGTAGCTAATAATTCAACAGACTTCGCTACTGTAAAACGACACGGTGGTGGAAATCACCCCAGGTTGCACAAGGATACATAGAGAATTCGATTAATAATAAAATTAAAACTGCAAAAAGCATATTAGAAGAATCAAATGTGCAAATAGCCGGCTCTACCAGCAGCATTAGTAGCTCTGGTGTAAAACAATTCAATTTATCCGGTTGTTCACAAGTTACAATGAACAATTATTGCTGCTGTTCAAAAACGAATACTTTGTAATTTAAAATTTTAGTGTGTTAGTGTTTAAAATAATTTAATAAATTATTATCTGTTTCATTGTTTAAGTAATATGTATTTAATAAAAATGCTGTTTGCAATTATAGTGCAAAATAAAATCTCTTCAGGCGAAAAAATATTGTACGCGCTACAGGAGTAATTTGGGTTACAGTCACAGCTTGTTACGCCCTCAGCTACGCTTCGGGCGCAACCTCAAGCTTCGACTGTAAAATGCCACATTACTCCCTAGCAGCGTAAATAACTATTACTTTACTTTTACTTTAAATAATTTGAAAAATGTCATTACTAAGAAATACGTACAATTATTTGCTTCCCTATAAATTTGGTATTGGAATTGTTTGATGGTTTACACTTGCTGCAAGACCACCTTACTCTTTAATCGTACTGAACACACCTAAGTTGTTTATCAAGGTTCTTCGAAAAATGCCCACTTTTGTGTTTTCTGACATTCTGAGGAACAGAACCAGATGGTTTTGTCACTTTATGATCGAAAGTCAACAGATGAATTCGGCAATCCTTCACAACTGACACATTAATCATATACGTAAAGAGAACCCACCGCCACTTTTTACCATTGATGTTTCTACTGAGGACCAGCGTTGTCACGTAATTGCTAACCATAGTAACCAAATTATTATCCTTCCAACGGACGAAGAGTAATAATGTATTACTGTAATATAATCTGTCATAGTAGGTTCTTCCTTTTTTCAGAAAAGTTTATGTGTCTGTAAATGGGCAATTTTTAGTCCCATTGTCTCCGATGGCTCCAGTTGCCCTTCGTCCATTATCCCACAATGTTTTTTAAAGTGCGTGGCTGCTAAAGTAATTATCAAAGAATTGATGTGGTCTGCCGAAACAGCAATAACTTTTAATAAATCCAACACTGCTGTAGAACCTAATGGCAGAGCAGGTGATTTGCTAGATAAATTTTTTTGCACCACAGTATTTGTCGAATGCATAGCAGTATCTGCTGGAGCTACACAGCATCAAATCCTTGTAACCGAAGCGCACGGGTTTTCCATTGATATATTGCTTTTCAGAGTGATGTTCAAAGTACTTGATTAATAGGTTTTGATAAAATATTCCCCAATGTCGAAACCTTTGATTCAAGAAATTCATGAGTGGTCGGACTTTTGCCGTTTTGTCATCTTTATCTAACGTATTATTGTCCTCCAAATTTTTTCATTTGTTGGTATTGGTTTCTTGACATAGCATTTGAAACAAGTGGCACACGCAAGGCATCATCCAATACAACCGTTCACCAGGAAGTTTGTGATACCCCGTGAATAAAAGAATATCAATAAAGGATTTCATGTCAGTACGGGACACAAAGAATGAGTGATCTATGGATCAAGCTACATTGATCGGAAAGGAAATATTATCGCCCAGAATATCATCTTCTCTATCAGTCTATGCATCTACTTAATCTGGAGGAATTATGATTAACTCTACATTGTTTCTGTTAGAAGAAGAAACTGCTTCATACGCAGTTTTCAGCTGCCTGAACGTTCTTTTATAAAAAGTAGACTGTCCCATGGGTTTACGTGGGTTTTCAAGATCCATCTGCAACAAAGGATCCAAACTAACATCTTGAATGATATGGCTCGGATTAACCCATCGTACTCAAATAGGTACAGTAAGAAATATTAATTATTAATTACAGTGTTTAGAAATAAATATTAAAATTACAGTACAAAACTTAAATTACTATTGCATAAACAAGAAAATTTGAATATTATTAATTGTTATTTTAGGAAATAAAACACTAAAACAAAGTATCAACTTACCAGTAAGTTGGAAGTTATCAATTCAAAGATTGCAATCACATTCACTATACCGCACTAACACATATTTCTTTATGCACGTGGTGACTTATTGTTTCTAAATGGACAAGTTGGCGTATTTGAAAATTGTTTATTGTTGAACAAGTAGCATAATCATGCTATTTAATAGATTGTACTATTACAGTGGGAACGAATGGGTTAAACGCAAGACGATAACGACTATTTTTTTATAGATGTTTATAGATAAATTGTTTACACGTCCGTTTATTAAAACCCGAATATTCAGCGATGCGTTTGTTTACACGACCACTTTAATTTTGTGAAAAACTACACCGAAAAGAAAAAAAAAACCAAATCCGCGGTTTTAGTTTTACTAAAATGCACACGATAAAATATTTATAGACAGAACGGTTTACAGTGAAGGTTTTTAATAAAACAATCAGATCGATCCGACCTAAATCGAAACGAAACTGCAACTAACTGTCCTTACTCCCCATCCACCCCCGTTTTTAAAACACAAGGATTATTACGTGGGAATATTTTCATATTTATTATTAGCAAAAGGATCTCCTTGAAAGTGTCCAATGAAAATTTTAATAATTTTTAGTTTTTAAGTGTATAATGTATATCTTCCCAGTGGCTATCAACACGACCTACTCCTTCAACAATTTGTTCTGATTTGTTATCATTCATTGATTTTCGCGTCACTGCAAAACGTGCATTGTTTAACACCTAAAACAAATATGCTATACAGGTCTTCGATCTTTAGCTTCATCCGCTATTTTAATAATTTGCCAAGTTCGATCGATGTTAATTATGACTCATTAAATAGAGCATTCATTTTTTTTATTATTTTTTTTTTGTTTTTTTTTGTCACTATTATGGATAGACAAACATGTTGACCAGTAATTATATTATTAGTAGTATATTAATGTATTTACATTGTTATACTTTTTTTCTAATTTATCAATGCATAAAGATAAATAGAACGGTGCGTGTAATACACTATGGATCGTGTATTAGTTTTAGTTCAAGTAATTGTCCTGTAATTGGAATTTTCTTTATTCCATTGGACAATAAATTTATTATTATTATTATTATTATTATTATTATTATTATTATTATAAGAAGTATTAATCTTTAAAATACGCACTCGTACGTAATAATCCCTATATCTAGTAGGTCTCGTATTTCAAAGTACCAAACAAAGATGTTTTTTGACTTGCAGCATGTTCCGATGTAATTAATAACTAGCTGCGACGTTTTTACCCCAAAAACATGTGGATAGAATTTTTCAAAAATTCGCCACGGTCTTCCGTAAATGCAGTTTCTAGAGAATACCTGTTTTCTACCCCAACATATGTCTTCCTTTTTCATTTAAACCCTTACTCAAATATCAGTTACATAAAATAAAATATCCCGCAAACATCAAATTACGACTTATTACCAAGATACTTAAAGCCATTAATTATCTTGCGATTTGAAAGTGTTTATTACAATAATAAAATTTTCTCGGTCCGCTACCTACATGATAAGTTAAATATAATTACGGCAACATTGCATAGAAATGCAAAGAAATATAAAGCCAGGCGAAAAACTTTCGTAAAAGCACCACACGAGTTAAAGCACTCGAAGACATTTTTGGCTTGTTAACAACGAAATACTTCTGTTTTAGATTGCACCCATATCACATAGTCCTACACCCTAGGTTTAAATGCTGGAGATTTCAATAACAGACTGGATTATTGTAACTGGCTAATACATATGGTAGGAGAAATCCTGAAATACTTTCACATATTATGTGGTCAGATAAAGCAACATTTCAGAGTTATGGTTGTGCAAATTGCCATAACATGCACTATTGGTCAGAAACAAATCCCTACTGGATGCGAGAGGGTCGTTGGTCTGTAAACGTGTGGTGCGGCATTCTAGGTACACAAATAATTGGACTACATTTTTTTTAATGAAAGTCTTAATGGGAAAGATATTTAGATTTTTTAACAAACGAATTGCCTATTCTTTTAGAAGACGTACGAGTGTCAATTCGTCGTGATATGTTTTTCCAACATGATCGGAACATATCCTGACAGATGGATGGGACGTGGAAGTTTATTTCACTGGCCAGCCAGATACACAGACCTGACGTGTTTAGATGTTTATTTGTGGGGGCGATTAAAAGAACTTGTTTTTGCCAACAGACCTACAACAATGGCTGACATGATCGCAATGATACGAAATACAATACAAAACATTTCAGCGGCAGAAATTGAAACTTCCGTCTTATCCACCGGCCAAAGACTGGAATGTTGTATTGAAAATGATGAACGACAGTATGAACATCTGGGGCGGCACTAATCACATTCTTGTTTGTTGCAATTTTTTTAAATTGTTGATTGTTAGATTAGTTAAATTGTTTTCAGATTTGTTTGCTAATATGCAGGGTGTATTTTAAAGTCACCGACAAACGATAACTGGAGATTCTATGATTCAAAATAAGACAAAAATTATCATAAACGCTTTTCCGAAAATGCTTCCTAACCGAGATACAGGTTGATTAAAAAACAATTTTTTTAAGATTTCTCCAAAAACTACAAAAGAAACTACACTGAGATTTGGTACACTTAAATGTCTAATTAAGTACAATTAATCAGGTGAGTTTGAGTCAACTGGCTCCATCCAGTGGCGTAGAATATGTTAAGTTAATCACTTTAAGTAAAAAAAAACGCACGTCCCTGTTTTTTTTTTGAAGAAATATTTTTTTGTTAAATTCAATAACTATTTAATTCTGCAAATAAAATCATACTTAGTATTTTTTCGATTCGGCACCCGTTTTTGAAATATTTTGCATTAACATAAACGACTACATTATTCAGTAATAACCAAATTAAATAAATCATAGATTGCTTTGCATTTGACAGTTACGTATCTTATGTTTGTGTCTAATTACTGTAAAAAATGAAGTATTCCAAACGAGAACTGGTCGATATGCATTTATGTTATGGTAATACTAATTGCAATGCTCGTGCAGACTTTATGAACAAAGATTTCCAAACAGAAGACATCCACATCATACTACGTTTAGAACCGTTCATCGTAACTTGTTAGAGTATGGAAGTTTAAAAGGAAAGAAAAATTCCGGACGAAATGCTCGTGTACCAGTTGAAATTGAGGAACAAATTTTAGATAGAGTTTATGAAAATTCTTCAATAAGTACGCGTGAGTAATATTTAGAATTTGGTGTGTCGCATAGCAAGTCTTGGAAAGTTTTACGAGAACAAAATTTACATCTCTTTCACCTACAAAAAGTGCATGCATTGTTACCTGCTGACCATCCTCGTCGAATGAATTTTTGCGAATGGTTTTTAAATAAAAATGCGGAAGATGTACAATTTGTTAGAAACTTATTGATCACTAATGAGTGTATTTTTTCCCGAAATGGAATAATAAACTTGCACAATTCCCGCAAATGGTTAGATGAAAATCAGCATCCAACTGTAGTTACAGCGCACCAACATAGATTTAGCGAAAGTATTTGGATAGGTATACTAGACGATCACCTAATCGGACATACCCGTTTTCCTCAAAGATTTACTGGCGAATTCTATTTAAATTTTTTGAGAGAAGATTTGCCAGAATTGTTTGACGACGTACCCTTAGTTTGTTAGAATGAACATGTATTTCATGCATGATGGTGCACCACCACATTCTACACGAAATGTCAGAGAATTTTTAAATGCATGGTTCACTGGACGCTGGACTGGACGAGGAAGTGAAGTACCGTGGCCGGCACGATCGCCACATTTAAACCCATTGGATTTTTTTGTGTGGGGGTATCTGAAAACTCGTGTCTATTCTGTTCAAATTGATAATCGAGAGCAACTTTAATCAACCTGTATCTCGGTTAGGAAGCATTTTCGGAAAAGCGTTTATGATCATTTTTGTCTTATTTTGAATCATAGACCCTGTATACTGTTTGATAAAAATTATCGAATAACGAAATATCCATACCTACCCTATTTTGTTTACTTTTGGTACGCCAAACGAAAAGTTTTAGATAACGCCCTGTAGGGGGTACGGTAACATTAGTATGACAACATTTTTAACTACAGCAGATAGACCAATGTATGGCTTTGCTAACAAGATTAAAATTGTTGATTTCCGTTAAGATTAACCAGCCTAATTGAAGTTTGACAAAAAATGTTCACAGTTTACATGTTTCTTAAGATGTATGGGGATAGAAAAAAGGTATTGACATACGGTTTTCGCCATTTTGTTGCTAATTTGGTCTACTTTCATAATCCATTATTAAAACTCATGCTTCCATGTAATATTTTCCAAAGAGAATCATATTTCAAAAAAAAAAATAAATACCGCCATCTAATCTGCACGTTACTTATTAAGTTGCGTTGGGCATATAACACTTACATTGGTGGAAAAGAGCTCTTTTCAGCAATAGTAAGTTTGCGAAGTTATATTAAACAGAACCCGACTTACCAAGCGTTTTCTCATAACTCTCCCTCACATCTTATTTGAAAAGATAGACTAAAACTTGTTTAATAAAAAATACGCAGAATTTTCTGTACTACCTGATTATTATTATTATTATATTTATAATGCCCTTTAATTAGGCAAATTTGGTAAAATTTGGTTTTCTAAAATTTTGATATTCAATTACGTCCTCTAGCCGTGGACCTGTAATTCTATAAATAATTTCCAAGTGTTTCTCGAGGCTACTTTTGTTACAATAATTTTTTTTCCAATCAGATCTGAAGATATGGCCGATGGGAGTTCTTATTTGCTCACCCGGTACTCTTTGGTTATAGTAATAGTTTAGAAACTACAAGGTGATTGTATGCTAATATTGATTAATATCACTCTTGTTAAAATTGTTAAAATCGGACTGTGATAAGTTTCGCGATCTTGTTTTTTAGGATTTACATTATTCATTTGGTTCAATTTAAATGAGGCAATGGTCAGGTGTTCAAGATAAAAAAGAATGCCAATGTTTCACCTAATTTAGGAACATTTTATATTTTCAAGGTGTTTTTCCATCGAAGTAAGTGTAAAGTTTTCCTAATAGTAGTCCTTCTTTTAGTATGTCAGTATTTTCTATGAACGTATTTTCTTTTTGAGTTTTGATCGCATATGGGATTTTTATTCCAAAGTATGTCAAAGATTTATGATACAATCATACATATAGAATATAACAAGTAAAATATGAATATTGGTTTTTGTGAAATTCATTTGCCCCATACAAGAAGATGTGTTCAGAATAGTATTGTAATCAAAAATTCAAATTGCAATTTTAATTTAAATTCTTGTGTGACTCGAATAAAATACGAGAAATTATTTTTTTAATCAAAGCAAGTATCTGTATTACTTTAACATCTACCTCTAAGTATACATGGAGGTAAGTTGAGAACAAGCCGAAATTAATAAGTTTAATTGTGTTCGTGAAAACTAAAATACATCGTATATCCAGGGCGTAGAGATTAATTAGAAGTAGGATAGGAAAACGGAACAAGCATTATTGGAATGAAACGTGCTAGGATTTCGTAATACGTTCAGATGAGCAAGGCTCAAGTTACGCCTGCTGGGAAAACTTGAAGCTGAAAAATATCAGCGATTGCAGTAATTACCTAGTTACAATTGTCTTTGGACTCGCTTCAGTAATTTCACTGATCAGGCAACTATCACATTTAATGTCATTTTCCCGTTCTCGTCCACAATCAGCAATAATCTGCTTACACGTGTACTCGTTCCATATCTTAGTTTTCTCAAATATTTATTAGGAAACTTGTAAATTAAGCAGAATTATAATCCATGTGGCATTAATTTGTTTAATAAGTTACTTGTCTCACTTGTCGCTTTGAGAGTATTCACGTTACTTCATTTACTTTTTTTACCTTAGAGTTTATTGCAGAATACACTACATGTAGAGTAAACCTAAATTCCTTCGTATATTTGTAATTAGGACTTACAGAAGGTTTCTGATACAACACAAAATTTATTACAGTATCCAGTTTTTAGCATATATTAATTATTACAGTATACTTGAAGGTCGAACATTCGGAGAATACATCCTTTATTTCATAATTGTCAAACGTTCATCAGGATACATTAATAAAAAAATATAAAAGTTGTGTTTAATTTGAATAATAATTGCCGACTTTATAGACAATTATCGCTTTTATTATATCTTGCACAACACCATTGAACTTTTCGTAGCTGCTATAAAAAAGAAATTCATTAGCCCTTCGTCTCGTCGTGGATTTAATTACATAATAAAGAAATACTTCGGGGCCTTTTTTAAGCTTGTGCTACTTTCTTTAGTATAAACGCTTTTAAAACCCAATTTATGGCAAATTCATTGCCTTTTTTATCTTCAGGGAAGTTTGTTTTAATTCAGATACGCCTTGCGTTATTGCAGTACTTGTATTTTCTTTTTTACTTGTAAGATTAGGTATTAGTGTTTTTGATATTATCACCTAACACGCTTCTGCTTAGATGAAAATTTTCTGTTTGTACAGTTTCTTTTCTAACAAGTAATCTTCAATGCTCCCCGATCAAGTGTAGTTTTATTTACATATAAAAACCAAACCTCCATCTTATGAGGAAATATATTGTTCATTGTTTCAATTAAAAAAATTATTACGCCCTCAGGAGTAATAAGTGAATAAGACGTCTTTCGCTTGATCCCCGAATTAAAGTGAACATCTGCATGTTTAATCTTTCTTGTTTGATATCAACTCTGTTTTATGTTAATCTTTGAGCACTATTACACCCTAGAAATATGTATATATATAAACATAAATAAATACTTACATTTTGGGTTCGTTAGATATATAATTTAATGAAAATTTAACTTAAACTTTGTACATTACAATTACAGTTATCGTCGGCAGTAAAAAATGACACTTTTAAAACTTTAGTTATGAACTTAAATCATGGAAGTCTACATATTAATAGAACATTAACTACCTAATCAAAAACTAAGGCACAATTTAGTTATTTGTCTTCCGGTTACTCAAGCACAGTAGAAGTAAAATTAAAACAAATTTGAAGGTATATAAATTGTTACTAAGTCTTCATTTAACCCAAATAAGTCCTTGTAATAGTTGATGATTACTTGGAGTTCGTCCAAGTAACTACAGGTGCAGAGAATTGCTAAAGAAAGCATACGTGCTCATAGATAAAAAAAAGAACTCATATAATTGAATAAAAGCCAAGAACTCGTGCTACTACAGAGACACTATCCACATCCAAAGGAAAAGCAGTTGTCACCCTCAGACCAAAAAACTATAGATCTGACATTTCGATATAAACATATTTTTGCCTACTAGTTTCTTAAACACTTATAGGTTAGTCAATTTAGGTGAAAAATCTAGAACACTTGCACTGTGGTAGGATCTGTAACAAAATACATCCACGTACCGCACAAAATTAAAAAAAAACCTAGTCGACCTCTGATGATGATAGCGTAGCTATCGAAACACCTTCGGTGTTTTTTAATTTTGTATGGTACGTGGGTGTATTTTGTTAGTCAATTTAGGAATAAAAAGGGCAATTAGCGGAAAGTTTAGGTACAGTCCTAATCACATTTATTCTTTATGTTTGTTGGATCGCTGAACACGAATATGAAATCTGCTGACAGATATTATGCACGGAGTATTTTTTTTTGTGCAAACCGTCAAAATCTGGTAAATTTTTTATGTTTTTGGGCTAAATCTCGGTAATTATGTGTTTTTTCGAAAATACCATGCTTTGCAAGTAGACAAAATTTACTACAAGTTTGAAATATAATAATTATTTCTACGACCAAGTGTTCGTCGCTAGACCTCAAACAGAATGGTCAGAATTCCCAAAAATTAAAAAAACGCTAAATACTCAGGAATGACTGACTCCACCTCTTCTAGAAAGCGGTCTGGAGCATGGTACTCTTTGACATCATAAACCTTTGGTCGGATGTCATCGCAAATGAGTTTTGCTGTTGCTTCCACGACACGAAGCCTCTCTTCTACTTAAGACTTACACTTATGCTGATACCATACATCGCATATCTTTTCCCCTATACGTTTGAAACAAACAACGTCTTTCTCACCATCCTCATCATCAAGATCTTGGGCATCCTTCATAACAGATTGTCTCAAACTTTGAGTTTTGTCACAAGCTTGATATACAAAATCCCGCTCATTTGGTGGTTTTTTGTACTCTGCAGCCAAAAAATTACCAGTAATTTCAAAACCACATATGAAGCAGTAAGATTTGAAGGAAAACCTCGTTACTGCTGATCTGGTTCGTTGAGGTGTAGCAGTGTTTAATATTTCCTTTTGCTTTTTCAAAAGAGCAACAATGGATAGGTCATCTATATATGATTTCCTACACTTGTCACGTACTCTGACAGACCTTTGTCACTTTAAACTAACACTAAATTTCTCATCTTTTCTTTTCCTGCTCGCTTCAATAAACGATGCAACTCCGTTTTCTTTCACTGTTGACACTGTTAAACCTCCCTCTTCTAACGGAAACTCACAAATAAAACACGCAGGCATCACGACATTGACGTTAGCACAATAAAAACTACACCTAAAGAATTTAATTGCATTAGTTGTGAAATCAACAGTAACAAAGGCAAACAAATAGTTGCTGGTTAAGTCGAAACCTTTTCAAAATCATCATGAAATGAAAATAAAAGTTTTGAAACCATGAAACGCCTTAAAATGTAGCCAAAATTATCGTAACATGGGTCGTTTCCACGAAAAACTGATGTAAAGCGGCAGTATTTATCGTTTTTTTAATTTTTGGGAATCCTGGCCATTCTTTAGAGCGCTCTGCGGCGTAACGGTTGGTAGTAGAACGAATTATTATTTATGCAACTTGTAAATTTTGTCTGTTTTAGTTTTTCAAAGCGTGGTCTTTTCGAACAAGAGCATAATTACCGAGATTTAGCCCAAAAACCTAAAAAAATTGACTAACTTTGGACGTTTTTCGCAAAAAAACAATGTTCCAGGCATAGCATCTGCCTGAAAACCTCACATTCGCATTCAGCGACCCAGATAATATAAAGAATAAACTTTCCGCTAACTTTCCTAATATGCCTAGGCTATTACATCACCATTCGTGATGGTCAAGCACGGTACCTCCGTACCCGATCAAACACGCCAACAACAATCCTTATGGTATTACGCCCGCAATATCTATTGTACCGTGTCTAACCTACCACGTCATATAAGAAGAAATATTATTTAATATAATATTATGTTAAAGAAGGTAGCGCGGCAGTGAACTCAGTCGAACGGTAGCTGATCGTAGAGCACTTCGTTGACATGGGTACTTTTGAATTGATGATAATATAGAACACAATTAAGTTAGTTCGAGCGAATGAGAAACAAGGTTCTAGTAAAAGTGACAAGGAGAGTGAGCAAGAATTGAGCGCCACAAGCTTTAAAGGGAAAGGTATATTATTATAATAATAATGTAATGTAATTATTGGTTAATAAGAGAAGCCCTGTAAAGCTTGAACCAGGGAGAAAAAACAGGACTGGTATATAAACAGCAGTTCCCTGAGTAATCCTAATTTATTTCAACTTCCAATAAAAGGACTAAATATGTTTGATATGATTCGACGAAAAGGTAAGGATTACACCTCTTAACCACAAGTACATACTTGTACTAGTACTTTAAATTTAAGTTTCCTCCAAAAGCCTAGATAAGTTAAATTTCTACTAATAATTTAAATTTAAGTTTGCCCCAAAAGACTAGACGAGTTGCGCATACATAGAGTATGCAATTTATCACAAATAAATATTCGTGACACTAATTTATGTTAGCATATTTAGATTAACCTGCGCATACATATAGGGTATGCAATTTATCACAAGTAACGTTTCGTATGCAAATAAGTATACCAATAAATATAATGGTTCGCCCCGAATAAACCCTGACGAGGGCAAGCCGCATTGCTTAGCTCTTCAACAAAGCAAAGATTGATTAATTATTAGAGCTACATAATACTCAGCTCGGGTTCGTTGAAAGATCTTTCAAACGTTAACCTGAAAATTAGATTCATATACAACAGGTAAAATTTGAGGTTATAAAGCTTTGCTTTACAAAATCACCCATTGAAAGATTGTTCAGTCCACTTACCTTAGATTAATTTACATGTACATACCCATGCAGTTAAAATTGTCGCATATATCGTGAATATTCAATTCACTATAACAATATAAATTGATCGATTAACAGAACCGGTATGCCAACAAAGTTTAGACTACTGCGCAGTAGCACCCGAAGCCATACAATAGATGGTCAAGCTAACACAACACTGAGTGTGATGTATGCAATTCCTGTTATAATTAACCTACATTAGATAGTTCTAACCACAAAATGGAATAGCTAACTGCTCTATCCAATTCTATCAATTACCTAGTAGCGAGTTATTTATGAAGGACGTTCAAATTATGGTAGCCATTCTAACAAGGTAAATAATTCGTTATAGTTTCGGTGGTAATATCATTTTACACACTATTTATTTTGTAGCAACTATATCGAACACTGTTGAAGGCAGTTTCCAAGATATGGCAGTTTATAAGGTAAACCAAGAGATAAAATTTATTAATATATACAATAATGGAGTATTCTGACCTGGTTTGATGAATACTTTAGACTTAGACAAGTAATTACATTACAATATATAAAAATACTTTATGCTACGAAATTTCTCTTTTAGAAATGATGATGCCATCTATTAGATCAAAAAGAGAGAATTTTTCTAAGAATGCTTCACTTTTCACCAAAATGACTACTCACAACCACACTGCAGACGTTCTTCGGAAATGTTGTGTTATCAGATCACATTGTTACCAAATTTTATTCGTATTTTATATGTTGAAATAAAGCCCCATTCATACCTCAAATTGTTATTTAGTACATGTACTGCCCTCTAACGGAAATTCAGCGGGCGCAATAGATACCTTAGGTAGGCGGTTTTAAAACCGACAGGAAAACCGTAGAAATCCCCTAGGTAGCACTACTATGTAAATTTAAACTTTGAAATGCGAATTTTGAATAGAGCAGCTACAGAAAATATGAGATCGGCTATAGTGAATACGATAGCCATTTAATACAGTAACTACAGCAATTGGATATCTTTTTTTGCACATTACATTTCATTAATGCCAAAAAAACCCTCCATAATTCCTTAAAATTTCTAACGTTGGAATTCAACCACTACCATACCTGCCTTCTAGAAACTACGTCTCCTTTATCGTATGGTACGCAGCTTATAGAGCGGCGTCATTCGGGGAACCTTACATAACTTTCTATCTCACGTCCCACGCCCAGACCTCCTTTGTCGTTTTGCGTAACTTAATTGCTTTGCCTTCGGTCAAGAAATAAATACGAATCGTCTTGAAGGTAATTAACACACCGACAGCCCTAATCCGTTCTATTACCATTTTCAAAACCTCCCTTGAGTGCCTGTTGCAAATGATAGATTTATTTTCGGACATGCAAACTTTTCCTAATACCACCAGCACATTGTACCATCTGCACGTGGGTCGGACCAATCGCTGTCGATTATCCAACCCACTGCATTCGATGCCTCAATTTTAGCGACCCATATCCTCTAAACCCTCCAATCTACCAAAATGTACCAAACTGCAAAGGAGCGTATTCAATATGCTGCCAGTTCTCTGTCGAAGAAAATTCTTGTCCCATACTTCGAGTCAGACACCGAAAACGCAACGTTCATAACGCATCCAATACCGCCCCCCCCCCATAAAACACAGTTTACGAAGCCTCAAACATTCCGTTTCCCAAATCTTCCCAGACTAGGATTGATTGTATCACATACTCATTGAACTCTAATAATTACCAATCCTACCTGCAAATCAGTACGCTAAACGACTACCGAGATACCGCGCTACTAATCATAAATTTCTTCCCGTCCACTCGATTTAGGTGACTGTGACGATACAGTTCCCTACTCTGATTATGACTATTTCGTTTTATAACCCACATCCTTTTTGATGAATTTCATGCCTGACACGCACAACTTTGTAATTCCAGAGTCAATAGCAACGGGATTAATCTCTCGTCAGCATTATTGCGATTCCCTCTCTTACATATCAGAAACGCCAGATCCACACTTTATATAGCCATAGCTCATTTTTTCGATAATGATTGGCAAAAAAGTACCGTTGTCACCTCCGTTCATCTACGTTTGCTGAATAAAGCTTAATTATGCCCAGCACCTTTATCTGTACCGTAATTAAAGACTCATCCTGTGCTGATTGTAACGCGTTCTCCTAACACATATCCAACCACGTACCCGAAATCCAACCCTTAACACTCGAAGATATAGAGAGTGTCAATATCAACCTAACTTGCGTTATAACAGAAACGTTGAAGTCACAGTTCCAGGCATATCACTCAAACATCTCCCCCAACATACCTTGAACTGGATACTTGACAAACAGGTTAGTACAGTTTTGAGTTCCAGCCTTTTCAACCTCTAGCGGACGTACCTTAAGGTTCTGCAGTTCAAAATCTGTCTTTGCTTGTGACATTCCAACGTTTCACCGTCTGGAGTCTTCGCCATACAGCTCGCTGATGACACTGCTTTCTGTGCGGTGCATCGGAACAGTCACACGGCCTCGTAATTTTTCAAAACCCACCCTCCCGACCACTTGCAACTTGGCTAACATGTGGAGAATCTCGATAACCCAAACAAAGCTTACGGTATCCCAACTACCGAGACAATCAAACTATCGTCGCGATTACCCTCAGTAGTGAACCACAAATTTTCCAACAAAAAGTGACATACCTAGAAATATTATTCACTTAAGCTGTAGGCTTCCCAACGTAAGACGTTAGACAGAATATACATCTGTGTGCTGTCCGGGATCGTATCGGAGATTGCCACCACAAAACTTTACGGCAAACATACAAGACCTATATTTATGCTGTTATAGATTGCCGAGGTTCCCTGTATACAATCATTAGAAAAAATACCGCATTTCTTTTTATAATTCCGAAATTCCAAGAGGAATACATAAACCACCTACTCATACCACAACCACATTACTATAAAACATGAAAACATTCCGGTTATAAAAGTTAGAATATATATGTTACAAAACGTTTTTACACACCGTAGGATCTCGGCGACACTAATAATAGACAAAGAAGTTAAGATTTAATACTTTACATTTTTTATAATAATCATGTACGTTCTGTGAAGATCGTGTGTTTTTGTTTATACAGTCCGTTTCAAGATGTATTATCTACTGTTACATTAAATGTAGAGCATTTTACCACATCAAGGTGGTTGATTTAAGTTCGACGATATAGAAATTGCAAATGTGGCATGTAACCGTCTTGCAAACTAAAATATTAAAAAAAAAATACGCAGGGGAGTTGTCATAGATTAAGGTAAAATTTTAGAGAGATGGCGAAGTTTTGCGATATCCACAATTTTATTTCACCAATTCTTGGTAATTCTGTGCTTATACTTAATATTTTGATGTAATAGATATAACATAAAATAAAAATTATTATTTTTTAATAACGGTGGTCCTAAAGAGGCTAAGTTTAACCTACCGTGCTAGAGCACGGATGGATAGGGGGATGGATAGGGGGATTTTGAATTGCCTATGAATGGCTACCTCAAATTTCTTCATATCACAAGAGACGGAGAGAGAGATAAAAACAGGAACTAGGGAGATCATTCCAGAGTTTGGAGGCCGTGTAGAGGAATGTGGATTGCACCCGTTTGGTACAACAAGTGAACATTTGTACCGTATGTGAATGAGCGAACCTAGCTTTCCTAGCAAAGGTGGTCTTATATGGTATCAAAGAATGTTATTCAGTAGCGTAGTTGCGATTTTAATACCCATGATACAAAGAAACGATTTTTCTATCATCAAGGCTCTTTTTTGCATACAATCAACGGCGTGCGTGTTGGGGAGTAACAACCCATTGGTAAGAATTATATTCTAGATGAGGTCAAACTTGGGCATTATACAGCAGATAGAGCTGTCAAGAGGTAAAGAACTGCTTAGACCTGTACATAAAGCCTATTTTATGAGCAGCTGCTTTAATAGCTGACAGGAGATGGTCAACACATAACAGATTTGAAGATACGTTCATTTCCAACTTACCTAGTAACAGTCTAAAAGCTTAAGATCTAGACATTCATGCTTACAACAGGAAATAATCGATGTTCTTTGGCGGATACAAGCCAACACAGCATTTTGTTACCATTAAATTTAACTAGATTATTAATTCCCCATTGAACGGTATGTTGAATGTCTTTGTTGATTAGAATTGTCATTTCAGCTTTATTTCCTTGATTTGAGAATGAAGGTGGATTACCATTATGAGTAAATTGAGATGAACCACAGATAACTGTCGTCAGCAAAGGAATGATGCGGGTTAGTCGTTGAAGAAATAAGAACTTCTTTTGAAAGGAATCCATTCGACACGTTTTCGTTTTTTGTCATGGAACCTACAAACGCAGTTAATAAGCATATCATTTAACCCAAACGATGTGAGTTCGGCAAGTAAACAATTATGCCAAGCTTGGTCAAATGCTTTTGAGATGACTAAAGCCATAGTCACTTATGAAAGAATATCACCTGCTGAACGACACAGCCTAAAGCCATATTGGTGGTTACTCAGAAGTTTGTTAGCTTCAAAGAAAGAGAGCAGTTGCTGATTGATAGCCATCTCCATGACTGTAGACAACATGGGAGTGACAACAATTGGTCGGTAGTTGGAGAGATCTATCTTATCGCCTTTGTTGGGAATAGTTTTCACATTTGCTACCTTCCGTGATGAAGAAAATTCCCCAGAAAACATGGATATTTAAGAAAGAGATCTAGAATACGTGGACTACAGTTAGGGTTATCAGGAGTCTTGTATATTCAGATGAAATAGCAAATTATTCTACACTATGACTAGCAGGATTAGTACTAAATGGGAAATGAACCCAATAATAGCAGCATTCCTAATGAATGACCCCTGTGTTCAAGGCATAGCTACCCCACTTCTAGACCACTGAACAGTGTTGCCAGTTGCCAGTTTAGCGTTGTTGTGAGTTCATTGACCTTTTTCAAGGTCAAAGTTCATTGATATTTTCAAGGTCACGTCGTGTCAAGGTCACGCAATTCTCAAAGTTCATTGACCTTCTGACCTCTGTTCGTGCGTTTTCGAGAAAAATAGGTTTTTTTTGTTTGAAAAGGCTGAACTAATTGCTTAGAAATATTTCTATCGCCTACTGATAGGGATAGCTTTTACATTAGGGGTAGCTATCCCAATTTGATATATGCGGTAGATACGTATAGAAGTCGACAGAGTGTTTGGGGGGGTTAATTTATTTTTTGCAAATTCTGGTCCGTTTTCGAGAAAAAATACCCTTTGTGTTTGAAAACAGCTGGTATTAGAATAAAAAATAAAAAGTAGTGTTGGAAACCATGATTTAGTGTAAAGGTTAAAATGCAAATTTTGAAGGTTAAGTGGTTCTCGTATTGGCTAAATTGAGTCAAGCTATTCAAGGTAAACTTTTGTTGGTATCTTATTACAGTTCTTAGAAATCTGAAAAAAAAAATCAGTTCGTGAAAGTAGGTCAAGGTTAAGTGGTTCGTGTATTACATAAATTCAGTTAAGCTCTTCAAAGTCAAATTCTTAGAAATAGCAAAATAATCATTCCTAATCAATGACTCTTGTAACTGGCTTTGCACATGCGTGAGTCAAGGTGAGTATTTGACAAGTTGAAACTTGTTTACATTAAGGACACATTTCTCTTAGATAAACCACAGTGTGTTGAGATCAGTCAGCCAGTTAGCATCTTGTAATTGTTAAATATGGAATTAGCAAGTTAAACCAGAGCACTTATTGCAAACTCTATAAAAATGTATGTGACCTGGAGATATCGAATAAATGTAGTTATTAATGTGACAGTAATGAATACGAAGTATCGCGAACGTATAGTGTTGGAAACGGAGGAGTTTAAATATATATTACCTCAGCGTTTTTACGAGTATTTCAAAGAAGAAAATCTAATTAAAGAATTTAAAACGCTGCTAAACACAAAGGATGCGTTCATGAGTAGTTTGGATGTAGTCCGAAAAACCACAAACATAGCATTTTGTTTGTAATAGTAGTGCCCAAACCATATGTAAATTACACATGCTTTAACTAGAATCATTTCGTAAACAGTGTTTAGTCGTAGTGCAATTGTGAGCAAGTAAAGGCGTTATAATGCAAGCAGCAATAAAATCATTTCTGGAACGATCCAAACTCAGAAATTCACCGTTATATATGGATACCCCACACCGCTGTAATAACAATATGAATAATAATTTATTATTTTTTTGCTCATGTTGTCAAAATAGTGATGGTACCAGTGGTAGTAGTAGTAGTAAAAATAGAAACAAGCAGCTAATGAATACTTAAGCGATTGTGCTTATTACAAACTATCGAATAATCGTCATCATGTGAAACATATTAAAAGTGGATACAGCACACACCTTAACCTTGCACCAGTAGTGCGTATGGGGTATGGCAACTGTGATCAAAGTAATAATATGGTATTAGACGTTAAGAAATGGAATGAACTTCTAAGATGGTGTTCATATGTAGAATTAGAATTTTTCCGAATCCAAGAAATTGAAAAACAAATTTATTGGCCAAATGTAAACGAATAACATGATCTATGATCAACACTATGAATCTCTATCTAGCAATCTTGGTATTTATTACAATTTTGAATTGATTAATTGATATGACAGAGTTTTGAGAACTACTATGATAGAGAACTACAAATGCTCTTCTTGCACATCCTAGTGGTGTAGAAGAACTATTCCATTTAAAGGATATAATAAGCTATAGATTGGAATTTACTGAATCTTACAATCTGGCGTGTTTCTATGAAAAGTTCATACAACAGGTTGTTGACTACCGTCGTTTTCGTGAAAACGAATTCAATGGCAGTGACGATGACATTTATAAAGACATTCAAGATGTTATAAATGCTAAGTATAGTATTAATTCACATAACACTGTATGCTTAATGGAAATATTGTATTTTCGTCCTGCTTATCTAATGTATAGCATTTACTAAAAATAAAATATTATTATTAATAACTATGACTTGTTTTTGTGACCTCAATGTAAGTATAAATTCCCCAGCCAATTCATCTAGGTAAACAATGTTAGGGAAGAAGCGAAAGAGTGCAGGTGGTTTGTGAATACGCTAATCAATAAACTTCAGGTTGGATGACATTTACCCGGTTACCAGTATTGTGGTTCCTGTACAAGATTAGAGAAACGACTCGCACACGGTGACCCCGGTATTAATCAGTTAGATGGCCAGTGCAAAGTTCATGATATCAGTTACAGAGATTACCGAGATTTAGAAAGTAGACATAGAGCAGATAAAATTTTAGAAGAAAAAGCTTGGGAGTGCTTTAAATCATCGGACGCAACATTAGGTGAACGAACTGCAGCTGTAGCACCCGGTACCACCATGAAAGCAAAGAGAAAATTTGGAATGGGGTGTAAACGTCGGTCTAATCTGAAGAAGAAGGAATCATTACGCAATGGTGGAAATTTATTGCATGTACGAAAAACAATAGCTAAAATTAAACTAACGGAAATTTCACAGACAATAAAGTCACGCTTTCAGCAAAACTTTAAAGTTTAGGAAATTATATATGATAAACTTGAAAAACAATACAGTTCCTAGAGTAATACCCCTATCTAAACAAGAAGGGTTTTTACCATTTCTTATTCCGTTATTCGTAGGTTTATCAGCAAGCAAGCAAGCGGTGTTTAGCAGGCGGTGTATCGGGAATTGCTAAAGCAGTTAATGAGGCCAAAAATGCCAAAAAATTGCAAGAAGAGACGTCGCGCTATAATCGTATGATGGAATCGATCGCCATAGGCTCCGGGAGCAAGAAAGACGGCACACTTTACCTAAAACTATACAAATCTGGTGGCGTTGTATTATACTTAAACCATTTCAAAAAAACTTGAATAGATTACCCGAAAGACCGTTAACAGATATTGATTTAAAGAAATACACAAAAAATGTACCCTACTTTAGAGATATTTTTATGCCTAAGTTACCATGGAAAAATGAATCTGGAATTATTAACTTAGATAGCCAAAGCGGGATAGGTACAAATTGGGATTGCTACAAAAATCATGGTAAAAAGGTATGGTATTACGATAGTTTCGGTAATCTTCGACCACCAATCGAAGTTACTAACTACTTTCGGGGATGTAAAATTTATTATAATTACAACCAGGGCTAAGAATTTAACACCATAATTTGCGGGCACCTATGCCTACAATTTTTACATAAATAATCGATAGAGCCTCAAATTTATTCAGTTATGTCAATAACATTCAGTTTAGAAGGTGTTGGTGACATAGCTAGATACAACTTCTATCCACCGATAGATCCAGATTTGGAGAAGAAATACGTTATTGGATTGGTTGGATTTTACGGTTACAACAGGGTTAGAAACATTTATACGGGCGACGATAAATTTTATTTTAGAACAAAGTCATCTCATTTGCGAGTGATCAATATTCCACACGGTGCGTATGAGTTAGATGAAATTAGTGATTATCTAAAATCTAAGATAGCCTCAGAAAAGTTTCATTATGGCAAATAACAATACACTTAAGTGTGAGATAAATAGTTCATTTGAGATCGATTTTACTAAATAGAATAGCATTGGTCGCATGCTAGGTTTTGAGTCTAAAATATTAGAACCAAGTACTTTACATACGCCTGCGTTAGACATCCAAGTACTTAAACACACCAATCTACACGTAGAGTGCAACATTATAGAAGGTTCTTATCGAAACGGGAAACCTGCAAAAGCGTTATATGAAATTGACGTTTCAGTGCCACCAGGTTACCGTCTAGATAAAACTCCTAGCACTATTCAATATTTAGAAGTAAACATTGACATAATTAGTAATATACCAATTAATTTGACAAATCAAAAGGGTGGATTAATAGACTTTGGTGAAAGTGAATCATTCATGGTACGCTTAGAGCTAAAAGAACATGGGTTTGAGAATTAATCAAGGCTCAATTCCATCTTCCAAAAATTCGTATAATAGACTTCATCCCTACAGTAAATCATTAATGTTGCTGAAATCCGGGTATAAAATCTACACTTAAAGGATATATTTCTTATATTGCAAGCAAGAGCAAAGCACTAAGCCATTTGGGGTGGTCCTCAAAGAATGAGGAACCATTACAAGTAGAATTCGATGAGCAAAATGGTGAAAAATCCTTTATGCATAGCATTGAACCACATATTTGGAATAATGGAGGATTACTGTCAAGTAATCGTAAATATGCGTCAAGAGTTGATTTTAATTCGATCTAGAAGCCATACAAACTGTTACTACGGTGACGTGGATTCGGCAATACCCTTAAATAAAATTCAATGGAAAATTTTCCGTCGTCAATAGCAACGGATAATCTTGGGATATTTTCTTACTGAATCCCCACGTCCTTGAATTAATTACCGGAAATTTCTTCTTGTTCTGTGACTCGAAAAAAATTCCGAAAATAATTCAAGCACTAGGGAAATTACAAGTGAAAGTACCACACTTAACATTTAGTGATGCTGCGAAACTTGACTTGTTTCAAGGAATTATTAAAAATTCTATTATTACTGTTCCATTTCGTCAATGGGAGTTATATGAATTACCTTCTTTAAAACAGGCAACCTCAGACATATGGCCAATAAAAACATCAACGCAACTGGAAAAACCCCGTTGGATAATTGTTGCATTCCAACAAGGTAAAAGGTACACAAAGTCAGCAAGGGCCAAACATTTTGAATCACATTAACATCAGAAATCTTAAAGTACATCTGAATTCTGAGTATTATCCATATGAAGCAATGCAATGAACTTCAGTGCTAACCAATACATACCTGCCTATCACATCTTTTTGAAATTTCGATGTGATTACTATGGTGAAGATGATAAAGATGCATTATTCAACTATTCCGAATTCAAATCATGTCCAGTATTTGTAATGGACTGCTCTAAACAAAATGAATCCTTCAAGAACTCAACGGTAGCCATCAAATTGGAAATGGAATTTCTAACACCTTTCGATAATGGAATCGTTTATGATCTTATTCTCCATGTCGCTATTGTGCAGGATAGTCCACTCACTGGAGAAGTGAAAAAATTATAATTATTGTAATATTAACTCCGTACGTCTAGTTTACAAATAAAAAATGTTGTTCGTTTAGTTTTATTTCATCCATTAATGATGAATGTAGTTGCTCAAAAAAAAAACTTCCAATTCAAAATCATGAGTGATGAAAAATCGATTACTGCAAAACATGGTGATTTCGTTCCCAATAGTATCCGTGGCATTACATTCAACCCTTCTAACTGCGGCAAAACAAACACAATGATTAGTTTTCTTACTGAGAAAAATGGTTTGAAGTCTACACATGTATACGTATATTATAAGTCATTAAATCAAAACAAGTACACACCTTTACAGGAAATCTTACTTCCAATGAGGGATATAGGTTACTTTACCTTCAGTGATAATCAAAATGTAATTGAGCCTAATTGTGCAAAATCAAACTGTATTTTTATCTTCGATGATATCGCTTGTGAAAAGCAAAATAAAATAAGGACATATTTTTCTATGGGTGAACATAACGATATTGACTGTTTCTATTTGGGTCAAACTTAGAGTAAAATTAGAAAGGAATTAATTCGTGATAATGCAAATCTAATTATATTATATGAGCAAGATGAATTAAACATAAAACATATGTATGAGGATCATATATGTCCCACCACAAGCATGAAATTGATTCGGGACATGTATTCCAAATGTTGGGTAGATCCGTTGGGTTTCATCGTCATAAATAAGGATGCTGAAGTTAATAATGGTCGCTATAGGATAGAGGTGTGTGGAATAAATACCTTAAACTGCTTTCAGTAGTTTAGTAGTTACTGATCCGTTTAGTTATTAACAGCTATCTGATTAGTGTAAACAGCTATATGTTTGAGGTAAACCGGTATCTGCATTACTAGTATTAAAACTGCCCCCATTCATAATCAAAGAATATTCAAAAGTACCTATAAGCCCCTAATAGAACCTCTAACTGAAATAGTAAATAAGATCGATCCTGATAAAAAAAATACCTAAAAAGAGACCCATTGAGCTTAAACCCAAAAAACCACCCCTATTCGTATTTCCAAAAAAGCACGCTACTACTCCCACTAGCCTACTAGCTCAAGTTCAAAGCACTTCAGGCTTCACTGCACAGCCATTAGCTGATTCGAGAAAGGGTGATACATGAATCCTTCACTTAATTCTCCATTCACCCTCACCCTATTCCTCGTTTCTTCATATATTTCTTCCATCTTTTCTATTAATCTTTCGTTCATCTTCTTTTTCCTCAAGTATTCCCGCAGCTTTTGCCTGTTCACCGTGTCAAATGCGGCTACAAGGTCCAAAAATACCACTACCATTTTTCCCCTTTTCTTTTCTAGTTCTTTATTTGCCATGTGTTTTAAAATGTATATGTTGTCTATCGTACTTCTTCCTCTCCCCTAAATCCTGCATGTCCATCTGGTAGCAGTTTCTTTTCTTCTGCTGCTAGCTTCAACCGATCTTTCAGTACCGTGGCGTATATTTTATATGCCGTGTTTAATAAAGTGATTCCTCTGTAATTTGTCACTTGTTTTTTTGCCCCGTTTTTTGTGCACCGGACATACGTCTCCTTCTCTCCACCTCTCTGGGAATCATTCCCCTCACCATATTTTATCAGTCATACTTTTTGCTACCTTTTCTCCTGCATATATCCACTCCTTACCTTGTATCGCGTCTTCTCCTACCACTTTACCTTTTCTTACCTACTGTATTGCCCCTATTACTTCCTTTTCTTTAATTCCTTCATGTGTTTCATATGTTTTAGTGTTCTGTCCTCCTCCTTCCTGCATATCTTCCCCCTCCAGTACCTTCTTGAAATATCTTTCCCATTCGTTTAAACTTTAATTTCTCAGCTGCTTCCTCCATTATCACTCTCATTTCTTCCACGCTTTCTTGTACTCCTTTTCCTTCCCATATTGTCTTTCCCATTCTCTCTTTGTACCTCTTTATACTCTCTTCTATTCACACCTTGTTTGTCGATAATTCTTCTACTTTTCTCATCTCTCTTTATCCTCCTTCCATTATCATTTACAACGGCTGATGATCCCATTCCCTTTTCCTCCGCCTCTGCATTTGTTATGATGTAGTCAATTATTGATTCTCCCCTTGCTCCTATGTATGTATACTCTCCCCTCTCACTTTCTACTCTGTTCCCATTCATTACTTCCCACCCCCTTCATTATACACTTCTAACAGCTCTTTTCCTTCCATATTTAACATTTTGTCTTTTGTCTGTCTTTTTCCCGTCCCTCTCTTCTCTTGTATTCCCCCTTCTTCACCTATTCTCGCGTTAAGGTCCCCCCCCCTATTATTATCATGCCTTACTCCCTCTCTCCTATGAACACCCCTAAATTTTCCCTTGTCTCTTACATATTTCTACTATTTTTATATTTTATTTTCCGCACTGTATGTTCCTTTCCACCACCCCTCTTCTTTGTCGCACTTTATCTTCATCTTCTTTTTCCTACCATTTTCTCTTTATTCCCAGTATTATGTCTCCCTTAGCTCTTCCTTTTGTCTTGTTCCTTTCCGCGTACTGAACCATCCATGAGAAATCGCTTGACTTTTCCCTTTCCCACAACTCCTGATCTTTTTCTGTCTCTTGTCTCTTGCATTCCCACCACATCCTGCTCCTTGACAAACTCCCAAAAATCTTGATCTCTATTCTTTAATCCCGCTACGTTCCAGAGCATTATCTTTAGTTCATTCCTCCCTACCTGTCTTCTTTCTCTTTGTTTGTTTTGTTTTTCTTTGACATTTCCTTTACTCATCTTACGGTTGCCCAGCTTTCCTTTCCCCTTTCTCCTCCACCATTTCTTTTAGTTTTTTGACCTTTTTATGTCCATTCTCTCCCCCTCGCACTGCTTAGCTCCTTAGTTCTCTCGTTCCATACATATCTTACTTCATCTATCTCTATTTTTTGTATTCTACCCATACTTCTTTCCCTCAGCCCTCCTTTCCGCCGCTCTGTTCAGTATTTCTTTTAGTACGTCCCTATCTTCCCTTGTGAGGTCGTGATCTATGTAAATTCCTGTGTTCCTGAATTTTTCTTGTTCATCATAATCTTCTGCTTCTCCTCCCAGGTCTCCATTTCCTCCACCTCCATCTCATTTTTCCTCTCCCTGTTTATCACCATCACTTTCCTAACTTCGCCTCTTAAATTTAGCTTCTCTTCCATCATCGCTCTTAATTCTTTATGCGGTTCCTTGCTTCTCCACACCTTTATTACAGTGTTATCCTTACTTTTTCTTCTCTTCTCTTCTGTTTTGCTTTTTTTCTAATGTTTTTTCTATTCTTTTTAATAATTCCCCCTTCTATTCCTTTTGTCTTTCTTCCATTTCTTTGATGTCTTTCCTTACTCCCTTCATATTTTCTTCCATCAGCTTCCTCAACTCACAAATTAATTCCTTTATTTCTTCCATTTCTTTCTCTTCCTCCCCGTTTTCACTTTGCATTATTACGGTGCTACCACCTTTGTTCTCCTCTGACTTTTTTTATATCTGGGGAGCTTATTACGTTCTTCCCTGTTCTAAACACTTTGCCTTTCCGCCTCCTCTTTCCTCCCTTTCCCTTTTATTCGTAACCTCCTTCTCTTGCCTTTCTGTTCTTTTTCCTGCCCAATGCACTAATTCATAATGATATTTTCAATTAAAATAATATGTACATATTATTAAAATATTGCATTTATACTATTATGGTTTCCTTTAGGCCATTATAAGATCTAGTTCATGACGTTTTCCCGATGTAAATGTATTTAACAGGTGGCGCCTTTTTAACATTTCTCCCGATTTTGACGTTTTTGGAGTTGTGACGAGTGTTTTTTTGCAGCATTAAGTAACAACTCCGCCCACACCACTGAGCGCACCAATTGCGTTTACGGACTTGGTGCTCTAATGAGTATTTGGCTTGTAACAAAATCAATGCATGTAAAATGTTGTATTTGCTGTATGCCTTATTATTTCGTCGAATATTTATGAATACATTTTTAAACCAAAGATAATTTTCCTTCGGATCAGCGTTTGAAATCACGATTGAGGATTTGTTTCTAACTTTACCAAAATACCTTTAAAACCTCTTAAATTTTCCAAATTATGATGTATAATGGCACATTTCCGTACTTTTATAATAGAAAATACTTTAACCGATTACCATACATTTAAGAAGAATCCACAAAGCGGTAGAATACAAGAATATATTTGTGGAGCCTTTCAAAAGTTGCCCACTTTAAACAGTTTTTTATATTCCTCACCATCAGTGGAACATAAAGCATATTAATACAATATTTAAACATAATATGGGTTGAATAAAAAGAATTATTATTGGATTTATATTATTCCGCTGAAAATAGCACATGTACACGATTTAACAAAAGTAAATTTACATAACAATACGCAAAGTAGGTTACAATTAATAACTCTGGTGCTATTAAAAATTTAGTTAAGTAGTGGAAAGAATAACTGAATCGGAAATAAATTCTTGCTTTTACACGATTTTCGTATATTACGATGATGTATTGTTTAATGTATTTTACATGAATCTTCTGAATTGCGCTTTGTATATGAGAGCAGAAGTTTCTGCCATCTTCTCAGATATTATCATTTTATGTCAACCCATTTACAGGAAATGAATCGGTACGCGATCTTGTTTGCAAGTTTATGGCTCGGCATAGTAATTGCTTCATTACAATAGTTATCCTAGCCACCCGCAAATGTGAATGCGGCTTGAGAAATAGACCATCAGAACTTGTTTGTTAACTGTGAAGTTCTATTTCAAAGAGGCCATCTAGTTTATACTGTATACATGATGAATTATAGTAAAGTTTTAAATACTGATTTTTACCTTTTAAATGTCGTTATTAACAACCCTCATTAAACACAGTGCTTAGTGTTGAAGTGTACCATGATGATAACCTACACAAAATAAACTAAAACATACTCGGAAATTGTTTTTCACTAATGATATTTTCATGTAAATTTGCACATACCTGCAGGAAATTCTATTCCATAGTTTTCAGGAAATATGAATTTGGACGAAATGAAAATTTTAATTCAAAATTTGAAATGTTGTAAAAATAATTTTTATATACAATTAGTATGCGAAATATGTTAACAAAAAATTTTATATTCAATTTGATATTTCCCTGAACATGGACTGAGACATGAACAGTTCTCAATATTTCCATTCACTAAACCGGATTTGCTGCTTTCAAATTTGTACACGTTAGCATTCTGTTAAAGCTTTCTATTCGAATACATTCAAGAGATATATCTCTATGAAACCATCTGTATTCATTTGATTATAGTGCATGAAATATTTTTTAGTTACGATGACATTTTTACACACATTAAGGCTTTAAATAATCATTAATATCAATCATTCTCCAACTGTTTAATCGAATGTTACAATTCAATGAAAATGATCACCATTGAATTTAAATGTTACAATTTAACCGTTTTTCGTTTTTTTAAGGTTATTAATGGTTTTGTGAATATTATCTATATAGAATATCATGTATGAAATATTAGTGAGTAACGCTATTATTATTTGTAAGTAATAAATGGATTATAGCAGTACGTAAATAGATCTACTTTTGGTAATCAATTTAAGCAAATTTTTTGTAACTAAAATGCTTACTTGAACTAGTTTTAGGATGCTTTTTGATTTTTCTTACTCTTATTAATATCTTATCAAAAACACGTTCAGATACCATTTGCCAAAACGAAAAAGTTACATATTCCCTTTATATGCCGTTTCTCGCTATATCGACATAACTACTGCTTACAGTTTATCAACACCAGAAGTGACTAGCGCAAATTCTCTTTGATGCAATAAAAATCGTAATATTCTGAACAGATTAATTTCATGTTAGAAAGGTTTCGGTTTAATTGTATGTAACATTGTATTACACTTTTAGTGTCACAGCACTTTGTTTACACAAATGATAAATGGGTTATATTTCTTTTGGTTTTTAATTTAAAATTTACGTGTATTGAGGAGACTAAGGAGTAGATTAGCAGAAGCCCCTTTAAATTCTGAGGAGGAGAATTCCACGATTTATGACCATTTCAGGTGTTCCTCTTTCGTGCGTTCCTGCAAATTTCCCCTTTTTAGCGTTAAGGTCATACCGGGTAGTGAATGGTCGGGCGCACCTTAGGAAATCCAATCGGAAATCATAAACTATCGAATTTCTGCTTCCCCCATTATGTTTTGGGTAAAAACTCACAATACAGGAACTTTTCTTTAAAGAACTTAATTCTCTATCAGATGAAACTATTCAAAATGTTTTACAGCTTACACTAATTTCAAACATTGCAAAAATTATATACCATTCGTGAACAGCATCAGGACAGCCATTCCTTTGTGTAATTGTGACAAAAATTATGAAGCTAACGTTCAAAGAAATGTGTTTAAAAATGGAAATACTCCAAATGTATTAACTGCAGTTATTGAAAAACCTAGTATAAATTCGATAATAATTCGAATAATAATTAACAGTTACAAATTACAAAAATTATAGCAAATGGTCAAATAAGTCACCATGTTGCCCTAAGCAATATCCTAATCTACCATAAAATTATTTTTTAACATTGGCAAGAATGTGAGGCGTTATTTTCGAGCATTCTTCCCTGAAGCGTGTCTTTAAAGCGTGTGAATCTGAAAACCTTACAGAAGTGAACATTTTTGATTTTAAATGTCCCTAGAGATAATAGTTATTTGGGGCAAGATCTTTAGATCTTGGAGGCCACTTAATAATACAATTTGGTCCGGTTATACAGTTATTAAAACAATTATTAATAAAGTATTTAACTTCTCGGCTGTTGCGAAACCAGAATTTCTTCTTCCTCGGGAGCTACTTCTGCTACAGCCAGTAAAATTTGCAGCACATCGAAAAACCTACCCGCGCTCAGATTTTCGTCATAAAAAATCCTCTCATAATATGTGGTCCGAATATTCCTACCCAAACATGAATTTTTTAAAGATATTGAAATCGGCTTTCAACAACAATTTCAGACCTTTTTGTTGACCAAGCACGTTTGGTTCATTATTTAACGTAAACGTTTAGCGTCCCCAGGTATCCTATCTTGAAAAGCGTAATTTGAACTTATTTGAAATAATTCAAATTCAAGAACAAACAATCGCTAAGTGATTTATCTTGACTTGACGAATAATGTCAATTACTCAAATTAATTGCCTCGTTACTTTGACTTTCCGGTAATAATTAAAGACATTCAGAATTTATTTACAAGTCTGATATTTCGTATAAAAACTCACATCTGATAAAGTGTGGTTAGTTCTAGGATACATGAATGCTATCTTAAATGAGATAGTCTGGATGAGCTACGGCTTTCAACAGGTAAACAAAATTAAAATCAACGAACTTTGTGACAGCAGTTTGGTTCATATTTAATATACTATTGTAGAAGACCACCAGTAACCCACTTTATCATACATAAGCTAGTTGACATATTTCAATAATCAAATTACAAACAAAACAATGTAAGGGATTAAATATTAACTACACCATTAAATTTTATTGTACCTCAAATTAATTGCCTGCACTTACTTTGACTTTCCGGAATAATTAAATACATTAGAATTTATTGAACAAGCTACTGATATTTCAATCTATGAAAACAGAATCTAGATCAATACGAAGTTTAGAAGCTCTAGAAATGTTAGGTACGTTATGCTACTACAATGAGATAGTACTGGATGACTGATGTGTGATATGCGACAGGTAAAAAAGAATACTGAAATGGTAAATCAACGAACTATGGTGCAGCAGTATCAGCCGTTGTAATATACTATAATGGGAAAGAACCACCAATGAAACCCACTTTATTCATACATAATCAGTTGCACAAGTACATCGTAATTATAATAACCCTTTAAAAAAAACAATGAAAGGGTTAAATATATAACAAAACACCATTAAATCAGGTTAAAGTGCGTACAAAATTTTAACACAAAAATGAATATAAAGCAGTTTAGTTACACACAAACACAATAATAAAAAAAACATATAGTCATACTCACAATTGGGTCATAAATAATCAAAATAAAAAAATCATGATGAAAATCCTAACACCAAACATGTGGCCCTTTCAAAAAAACCAATCATGCCGGTCTTTAAGTAAATAAGCACATAAAATAATAAAGCAAATCACGGTACATATAAAATACAATAACAGTAGAATTGCACAGATAATAAGGTAAATGCGAGGACAAAAGAAAACAGACAAGGAATTTAAAAGTACCCAATTGTTTAGTGACAACTAAAGCACAAAATACATAAGTCATATTGTAATAAAGCACATACAAAAGAGAAATCAGCTCTCAGGCAAATATTTCAAATTCAACAGACTGAAATAAAAACTCATTAAAACAAATCCTTACAAGGGTACGTTATAAATAGATCACTAACATCGTGACCGAAATATAAGTTTGAGTGCGTTAGAAAAATACCGTGCCCCTCTTTCTCCGGTTACACATTCACCTATACAACAAACAAAAACAATAAAAATAAAATTTGAGGTGTTTAATGGTCTGGCTTGAGAGTGTGTAGTAACAGACAATTGCCTTTTACAATTAATAACCCGCCCCATCCTATACCCATTCACCAACCACCTCTACACCATTATAAATATAAACAACAATCAACAATGTTAATTCGCACAAATACCAGAGAGAGGGGGCCCCGTACTGTCCCTTATTTTATCAGATTTTATCTTAATGAGTCCTCATACGAATGATACCTTTGCAAGACAATGTTTGGAATTTCTTATGTTATCTAGACTGGTAAAACGATTTGCTGCGAGCTTTCAGTTGTATAAAAATACATACCTACACTAAAATAAATATTTCCTTAATTGATCAAAGGCACAAATCGTTAACAGACGCGGTTTAATGCCGAAAGAAAAGACAACTTATTGTTGGCGAATTCAAAAGAAAAACGTACACGCAAGAATTATTTTAAAAACAAACTGTTTACAATGAAGGTATTTAATTAACCCAAAAATCGATCTGGCTCGATTAATCAGCTAACTGTAACTGCCCTCTCCCCCGACTCAAACCTAGCTATATATACTCCCGAAAAACCACCCCCGCTTTTCAATAGTAATAAAAAGAACAAGAAACATTAATTGCTGTTGGAATAGTTGCATAATAATTATTACACGACATCTTAATTTAAAAAATATGCATTCGTCTGTAACAACCTTATATTTACGTGTCTCGGGTTTCCCAGTAATATAGATATCTTTTGATCACGGCCCGTCCTGCCACAATTAATCATTAGATCAATGACATTTTTACATCAAGAGCGAGCATAAGAAAAATTCTAATGATTTGTTACGCCCCTTGAATAAAGCATTTTAAGCGTTTACATACATATTAGTTACAAACAATCCTACATTCCTTAGATAAAAATGTATAAATAAAAAATATTTTGAAAATATTAGTAAATTTCGACGTGTTATCCACTAATTATCTTTTCTATCGTGGTAAAAATGGCGATTTGACAAACGTTTATTACAATAATAAAATTTTCGCGGTCCGCTACCTACAACGTACACTCCTGTAAATACACATGTTCTTTAAAAATTGTGGATCTGGATTAGCCTTCTCCAGCATCTCATAACGAAACTCAGCTCTTCTCTCAACATTCCCCTCAAACAACTCCCGATGACACTGAAGTTTGTACGAAAGGAAATGATTCTGTTTCAAAATTTTTAATGCGGTTGTATTACGCATTCCAAACTGGTTCGCATTTTCTCGAGAACTTATACCAAAATTTTCAATAACTGCAGTTAATACATTTGTAGTATTAATGAATTCAATTTGGTAATAATTCTTCCAATTATAGTATGGTTTGGAATCGGGCGGTTTGGATATTTCGCGCTAAATAAAGCACTTACTATTGCCCGAATAAAACATTTTTACAATTTCTATACTTTCTGAAAGGGTGTAAGACATTTTTTAAATATATTGTTATAACTAATAGACTGACAACATGACAATATTTACAACAATTTTCAAAGGTAACGTCATTCTGACATTTCATTACTGTCCTGATGCTGTGCAGGAATGGCATTAGTTTTTATGAAATGTAATGCAATGAGAATATTAAATTTAATTGAACAACGATATAGGTAAAAGTAATGCTCTTAGAAATTTAACGCCCGAAATGAGATTTAAGAAAATAAATATTTTGTTTATAGCATATTTCTAGAAAAGAAATGTATGCAATTATATTCAGCGAGATCATTGGAATTTAACTAATCGTCATTCGGACAAACGAACACCCGAAGATTGGTTTTCATTGCCGGCCCAAGCTAAGTGTGTATGGGGTGATCTCAGGTCTAACAGAGTAGGAAGTAATACCTCGAACTTTTCCGCACACGTAACTACAGTGATTGTAAAAATAGTGAAAGTAGTTGACCATTAAGAAGATGGATTTTCCCGTAGGTCTCGAACGCTATTGAAATTGGGTTTGTATACCCCACAACACGCCAGAGTCTGCGGGACAAATCTAGTTGTAGGGGTGAATCAGTAATTGTTATGTGTGTCATGCATAAACAACGTTAACACATCAACCTTAGTAGTAAGGTCAAATACTACTACGCTACTATCAACTAACCGACACACAACGGATAAGTGTAACAAGTAACGGGGTAAATTGTAGCGGGGAAAATGCGCATAAACGTAAGCATAGTCAGGGTATAGAAATGAACACGTAAAATTAGAAAATGAATATAAGCGAGGTTATTTGCAGAGAAATGTTTCCTAAAATGACAGGATCGCCATCTAATGGCGGTTCTTGTTAACTTTTACTGCCGTTTTTGCTTATTAAATGTAAAGTAAATTCTTTTTTTTTGTCGAACTTTAGGTTATTTAAAATATTATATGTAGGAATCGCAGGAGGAAATTATGTGCTTTGTCGTTTCAGATTATTGAAAATTTGGATATATTCAGGTATAAATTTTGGAAGTACCAATTTAGTTACAAATTATTACTTTATTTGACGATGTCTGGACTACAAATTGGAGACCCAGTTTTGTGAAAGGGGTATATATTTTTAGGTTTGTTTGTTTGTAATAGATTAAGGTTTCTAATTACGATTAGGTTTCACGCCTTGACGGTTGTCAAGAAGTAGTTATTGGATAATCCTATATATTTTTAAGTTACTTTGCAATTAAAATTACTGTACGAAAACGTAGCTTGCAGATTTAAAACATTGGCGAGTGTATGTGAGGAAGTCATTTTTGATAAATTTTTTAAAAAGACAAAGAGTGTGGTTTTCATAATACTTTGGCTTAGAGTCGATTTTCCAAAGTTTAGAGGCGAAGAAAACAGATCATGTTACATTGTTATTTTCTCGAAGTACCTTAAATGCTAGTGACGTAATTTCTCCACTCGATTCTTCTCGTTTATACCGCGCCTACATTTGAAGCAATGGTGTTTTATGAATTCGTAAAAGAGTCGTAGTCAAGATATATAGGCGCTCGAGTGTGCGGTGTGGTTTGAGTGCGGACTGAACTTACTTACGTTCTACCGGGAGGGAACAGTTTTCCCGTTCACATTTTGAAGAATATTCAGCCACCCCGGTGACATTATTGTGTAGTGCATCGATTTTCAGAAATGACATTTTTACGGATCCATCGAAGAGGAATTAGTGTTAGAATTAGTGCTTTCCCTTATTTTTGGATTATAATCGGGTATTGCGGATTCAATATATTCACTAGGTACATTCGCGCACACAGCTGCTCCAACAATTGAAACAATTTGCAGTAAATATGAACTTTCGCTTTAAAAAATTTGTATATATATATATAAAGAACAAAGGATGTCTGAAAGTAAATTGATGTGAAGATATCTTAAACCAAATGACACAGTTATTTAATCATCTGGTTCTGTCTTAAATATTTCCGTCACTAAATTTGCGTTAATATAATTCAAAAATATAGAAAAGTATCACGCGCTATTTTTTTGGTAAAAGTTAAAAAGCCAGTTTAATGTGGGTTCAACATTAGTTAAAAGAATGTGCTCATTCAAGATTTTGATAAATTTGTATTGTGCGACGTTTCTAATGGAAGGTTGTCAACTGAGTGATGAAATTTGCACCAGATCAATGGAAATAGCGGAAGTGCGAGAGGACGCCGATAGCGTCATTATCTTTGTGGTATGACTTGCTTTGTATATTAATATGCTTGTTTACAGTAAGATTTGGCGAAACTCCTAAGTTTCATTATTCAATGTCTACTAGTGGAAATTCCTATGTAATTGTGGCTTTAACGTTTTTGATTTTCAGAAAGCTTTTTTTTTGTTTTTATTGTGATAATAAAGTTAGTTGGATTTAAACTGAATTGTGATAAATCGAAATTTCGCACTTGCAGTAGATTGTTACCTGTAGATTTGTATGCATTGATGATGCAAGAGGAAGTAATAATTTAATATTACTCTTTGATGTCATTAGCGACAGCTGTTGTATAGGTGACGCAGCTTCATTTGTTTTCTTTTTAGGTGTTTTTTTGTGTTTTGAAGAACCACTTTTGCTTACGACCCGCTGACAGAGAGGCGTGTTGCATTAATTGTAATTGTCCTTTTGTATATTTTTTTATGCTGTCTCTTAACTGTAACATAGATATCTATGCTGAAATTTTTCTGGACCTTCAACAAATTAAAAGCACGTTTATTTTTAGCTCAAATTTTAAGTTACCGAAATTAAGGATAATCACATTCAGAAATGTAAAGTATGTTTTGATGATCTGTTTTGATGGATTTTAAGTGACGTTTATACCGAATAAAGAGAATCCTGACCAGAAACCTGATTGCTTATTGCGATAACTCATACCCAGACCGCGCGCCTGTCGCTCTTATTCTCGTTATGTACATCACCGACCTGTCGATTTCCGCATTCGTTCGTCCTAAACTGTCGTGTATCTTTTATCGCGTTACTTCGCCGCCATCACCTGCAAATCAGCTCCATATAATCAAGCGGCTGGTTGATACGTTCTGAGCTTAAAAGCACGTGAGTTTTATTGCACCTTAAACCAATACGACACCATGCACCAAATCAGCGATATTACGACTAGCTTAGATCCCGGAGTCATCACAAACAATTATTACAAAATACACAAATCGGACGGTGTTACAACGGGCTTTGACGCTGGGAAGAAAGGTCGTCGCATTAATTCTACCAGCTTCCTGAGGATCTATTTATAAAGCACAGTACGGGTTAACCCCAGATTATTATAAATGCCCTTCACCTAAACATCTATTACACAACATTACACAACCACGCCTCATACAAGGCAATATAAATAAAGCAGAAGTGTCTGCTACCGCATATAACGCGAATTCCACAAGCCGCTTCGGGAGAGATCTGCCAGTTACATAAAAACGAAACGTTTAATCGCCTCAAATGGTAAATAAAAACCGATCGCAATTAGTCATATGTCGGGCCCCGTAAGATTTGGTCTAACAATACTTTTCCAGCGAAGTCCTGTAAGAAAACGATTCCTGTCATTAGTAACGAGCTAGTTATCCCGCTCCTGATAATCCTGAAATAACTCGTCCCAGTAGGGTTGCACACCTAATAACGCATTGCAATAAAACCGCGAGAATTGGCACGTATTAATTATCCTTTCGTTTTAATACGGGAATTAATAGTTTAAATTCTAAACGTTAGTTTATTTCGTTCTAAATAATTGAAATAGATATTTAATTCCGGCACAGTAGTGTTAATATCTTGTGTAAATAATCAGCTTAGTTGTTTTTCAGCTAAACAATTAGAATTAGACTCGTGTATGTAAAGAAATTCGTACGTATTAAACGCGTAATCGAGTTAATGCAGAAAACATTTTCCTGTCGTTCTTTAGTTAATATCCAACACTAAATTTATTATTTCCTAATAATTAGTAAAATACTTCCGTAATTAATCAACCCGAAGCCGGTGCGCCTGTAGTAAACAATAACAATTACATTTTTATATCATACAAATATAAAAATTCATTTAATAAACACTACCTTTAAAGGAATACACCTATTCAGTCTGAAAGCAAAACCATATATGAAAATAGTCATGCGCACCAATGTTACTTTAAATTATTGATTATATTGAAACTGACTTTTTTACAAACGCAAGCGCGATCGTTGCCCTCAACTTACGTAATACTGTTGAAATCACAAAACGGCTTCCGTTTACAGGACATGCCTAAGAATTGTTAATAAATTATAGAAAGTCATCAGTGTTAGGATTTTCTGTTATAACTAGAGTACCCAATAGACATAAGTGTAATATTAATTCCAATTTATACAGAAACGTCTCAGGATCCAGTGAGCCGACCACCTGCCGTCCAAGGGTGTCCATCCAGAGCGGGCGTCCCAGGGAAAGTTCATTTATATTTATTTATTGTACCTATTTTATTTGATTTTTTATTTTATCTTAGTCTTAAGTTCAGATATTTAGCGTTGTAAGGAATAGGTCAATATAAGTATCAAAACCTTACTTTCTAATCGTTTAGTTTGAACAATGTTTAGCCAAAACTGCCTATACAAGCGAACCCAACCCCGTCTTGCTAGTACAAGACCCGAGTGAGCTAGACCGAGGCAAATTAAAATGAACCATTTAATTATCGTAAGCAAAGTGGATTACAACTTGTTGAAAAAGTTTTCCGTAAGGTGGGTCCCACTAGTGTTTGCCCATAATCAAAAACGATACCGAGTTGTGATTTGTAAGCGACTTTTGACGCAATGTAAACAGAATCCGTGGATCTATTTGCATAGATTTGTAACGATGGACGGTACATATGCACATCATTATGATCGAGAAACTAAAATGCAAAGTATGCAGTGGAATCATCGTCGTTCTCCACCTCCTCGAAGTTCAAGTCTCAGCCGTCAGTTGGAAACGAAATGGCTTCCGTTTTTTGGGATACCCAAGGAGTAGTTCTCATTGATTTTTTACAGGTAGGAACTACATTAACAAGCAACTATTACTATATATCAAAATTACGCGAGGTATCAAAGAAAAGTGTGCGTAGCCACACTTCCTGTGTTGTTATGACTGCCATTGCTTGAGATCCTATCATATTCGCCAGATTTAGCTCCCAGCGGCTATAGACTGCCCCCTAAACTCTATAAACACCATCAGGGATAACAATTTTCATGCAACATAAACGCTGTAAACCAGTGGTTTGCAAAATTGTTTCACAGAGCCAGATTACTTAACTTGTCCTTTTGTTTGAATTACGGTAGGCCTCTCATACAATGTTATTGCAGAATTTTATTAAAGTGATGGTTCAATCTACAGTTTCAAAGTGAACTAATATGATATTAGATTTGCTGGTTTTCTTTTTGGTGAGTAAAGTTGCATAAAGGATTGCACAGCTTAAAGATAATAAAGCTTTTGACATTTTGAGTACGACTGATCCGAAAATTGTTTATTTTGAGGCAGAACGATTACAAAATCCAATTTCATCCATTATAGTCATTGAGTATATAGTATTAGTCTTGATTTGCAGTGACTCAATACAGTATTGGTCACGATTAATAAAAGTAGAAGGTTTAGATTTTAATCACATCGATTCATACTGGCAAACGTTTAAATGTATTTTAATAAAAAAAATTGCAAAATGTGTTTGAAAAGAAATATGATTCATAAAAGATGCACTGATCGTTACGTTTTTAAATTTTTAAGATTGTTACGGTTTTCAATTTTTATTATTTTTGTGGTTAAAAGTTAGTAGACTTATTTTTTTCCAGATTAGGTGATATCTATTTATTTCAAAATCTGTATGTTAACAACGGTTTATATATATATATATATATATATATATATATATATATATATATATATATATATATATATATATATATTTAAATAAGACAATTTTTCTTTAAAACTTGTGTAAATAAACGTAAAAATTAATTCAACGTTTCGGGAACGTCCTTTGTTCCCTTTGTCAAGAATTTATTTGACAATTACAGAAATTGAAATAAGGTAACTATTTTTAACAAGTACAAAATATGAAACAAGGTAACTAATTTAATTTTAATCTGGACGAGTGTGTTTGACTTCGGGTAGTTGGTCTAGTATGTGATGTAGAAGGTGCAGAAGTGGGGACGCCTGGAATAGTTGCAGCATAAGTGTTTGAAATTCTGGAAGATTTGGAGTTGGTTGAAATGTAGAATCAACTTGTTTAATGATATTCTTCCAAATTTGTGGCATTCTAGAAGTGTCATCTCGTTTATTGAGGGCGTTTGGTCTTCTTTCAATTTCAACTGCTTCTCTAATAATTCTTGCTTGTAAGGTATATAGAGGTGCAATTAAACGGATATTGTTGGTATTAATTTGGTGTCCTGTATCTAAATGATGTGTAGCTAAAGACGATGAAGGATTGTGCTGTTTAATTGCTAGTTGGTGTTCATCGGCTCTCGCATATAATATTCTGTTAGTTTGTCCTATATAAGTTCTTCGACAGTTGTTGCACGGTATCTCATACACTCCTTGGCTTTCATTAGGAACTTTGTCTTTGGGGTTTCTTAAAAGTTGGGACAAAGTTGAATGTGGTTTGAATACCGGTCTGAAGTCGTTTTGGGAAATTTCTTTGCTATTCTGTCTGTAATTCCCTTTATATAAGGTAGAATAACAGGAATCTTTCGTTCATTGTTTGACAAGCTATTATTTCTTGGTCTTCTTATTTCGTTGGTAATTTTCAATATTTCTTGATCTTTGTATCCATTTTGAACTAGTATTTTATTAATAGTCTTCATCTCTTCCGTTCTAGAATTTTGGTCAGATAAGTGGTAAGAGCGGTATATCAAGGATTTCATAACGCTACGTAATTGACCAGGATGGTGATGCGAGAGAGAGTTCAAGTATCTATTCGTATGTGTTGGTTTTCGATAAACTTTGTGTGTAAATTTACCATTAGGAAGTCTTGTTATTAGGGTGTCCAAAAAGGAGTGAATTATTTTCTTCAACTTCCATAGTAAATTTAATGTTGTCGTGAATGTTGTTAATATGTCCTAGAAAATGGTTCAAGTTTCCTTTTCCATGGGGCCAAACTACAAATGTGTCGTCAACATAACGAAACCAACATTTAGGTTTTAAATCTGCAGAATTTAAAGCAATGGTTTCAAAATGTTCCATATATACATTCGAAAAGCTGGAGAGAGTGGCGAGCCCATAGGTGTTTTGAATTTGCTTGTAGAATTGTCCTTTGTATGTAAAATAGGTTGAGTGCATGCAGTGGTTTATCAATTTGAGTATGTCTTGGTTTATTGAGTGTTTTTCTTCTAGAATTTTCATCGTGTCTTCAATAGGTATTTTGGTGAAAAGTGACGTTATGTCGAAGCTAACTAAAATGTCATTTGGAGCCGGTACAAGAGTTTGTGTAGAAAATCATAAGAGTTTTGATGTAGGATACAGCATTTTCACAAATCGGTTGAATAACTTTGGCTAGATAACGAGCAAGGTCATGAGTCGGAGAATTGAATGCACTGACGATAGGGCGTAATGGCCAGTTTTCCTTATGTATTTTGGGAGTCCGTATATTTTGGGATTCTTGAACTCTTTCTCTTGGAATTAGTTTCTGTTTTGTTTCTTTGTCTAATTTTGTAGAATTAATGATAGATTTTGTTGTTTTTCTATGTAAGTGGTAGGATTGCACTGATTTTTCTTATATTCTGAAGAAGTTAGCAGTTTAGACATCTTATGGTGATAGTCTTGAGAGTTGACAATGACAGTAGCGTTTCCTTTGTCAGCAGGTAATATTAATATTTGGTCGTCATTTTTCATTTGGTTTAACATTTGGAGGTCTTGCTTGGTAATATTTTGTTTGGGAAGTTTGCAGTTCTGAAGAATGTGTGCTACGTTGAGTCTAATTTCGTCAGCTACCGTAGATTCTGTATCTTTTAAGGCGTATTCTACGTTGGGGATGATGTTTTCTACGGGAATCCGTTTAGGAGTGATGGCAAAATTAAACCCTTTACCTAAAACATTTAGAATATTATTATCAAGTTCTTTGTCACTTAAATTGTGTACTGTCCTTAACGGTTCTACATTATTTGCCTGCGATGTATGAGACAATTTCTGTAATTGTCAAATAAATTCTTGATTATTTCAATTTCTGTAATTGTCAAATAAATTCTTGATTATTTCAATTTCTGTAATTGTCAAATAAATTCTTGACAAAGGGAACAAAGGACGTTCCCGAAACGTTGAATTAATTTTTACGTTTATTTACACAAGTTTTAAAGAAAAATTGTCTTATTTAAACATGAATACTTGTGGAAATCTAATAGAATATATATATATATATATATATATATATATATATATATATATATATATATATATATATATATTATATGACAACGTCTTATACTTTAATTCTATGATGAATACAGGGGATGATCGATGACTTTACGATAACGTATATTTTTGAAAGTTTTATAAAGTTTTGGATAATTTCGTTTCTAATATCAATTAAACTGGTATGTTCATGTGTTTGTTGTTTTGGGATTAAGATAGATTCATTAATATTACTGAGTCGAGATTTAGCCTACTCTTTTAAAGTGAAATGGTGTGGTACGATTTGAATTTTCACAAAAATTTTAGATTATGCTTATTTGCTTTATATGTGTTATTGAATTATAGGCCCGTTTACACCAAAACGTTTTGTTATGTTCTGTTGTTTACTTGCCCACCTAATCTCTTACACTGTTGTTTAAAAGCTGGAATAACAGTGATTACCTCTTCTGTGTACTGGGGAACTTCTGACGCTCAAACTCATCAATATCTCTTACACCCCGCCCTAAACAGACTGGCACCGGTACGTAACATATGTGTATTCACCTGCATTGTTGATATTTTATATTACTTTGTTTTCAATTTAAAAAAGTAAACAAGCGAACCAAATTTTTAGAGGAACAGTTGAGAGATACGTTTCGTTAATGTTACCACTCTTCAGCATATTGATTAACACAATGAACTTATAACATACATGTAAACCTTTCTACTGAGACCATTTCAAAATGCTTCCATCGGGTCTTTCAGGGACAACGTTTCAAACGAACTCACATATGGTGAAGCAAATTCGGCAGCTGTCGTAGTCACCTTACGATCTTAGTATAATTACATTTGGTCAAGAGTGCACTGGAAGTGTTTACGTCTGCTTTAATATTGCATGTGATTAATTTGGGACCGTCTACTTTTCAACATGAAGAAATGTTTCAAAAGAAACCATGTTTCTAACAATTGAAGGCAGCCATAACAGGTTTAAGTATTTTAGCATATAACTAACAGAAAATCATGTTTGAACACATTCATTTAATACGTCGTACTCATAATTTACAGCTGCAATTCGAAGTGCTTACTATCAAACTGCCTTATAATATAATTATTCTTTTATCGTTTTAAACAATAGTAAGTATAGCAAGTAATCATTTAGAAAAGTTTAAACAAAGTACTTTTTCAATCTTTTATAGTAAAAATTTTAAAATTTGAATCAGTTTTAAAATAGATACGAAATATATCATCTCAGAGAAAGTTTCAGAAAAGAAGTAAAAAATGAACTGTCACAAACTTTTTCTAAAGAAGATACTTTGTTTTTATCTCGCAAGGTAAAAGTGCTACGTAATAACTTTAGATAGTGAAAAGATACTCAAGTGCACTGTTAAATATTGTACATATTTCAGAAACATATTTATAGGAATTAAAGTGGCAAAGTAACAAACGATCCACTTGAGCTTTTCGGATTTATACACACCATCAAATTTATTTTATTTAATAAACATAACGGATTACAGGATTTTACTTGGGAGCACCAAGGAATAAGAGATTCCATGAAATAGTTTCATAGATCTTACATCGGACAAACTAATAGGAAACTGAGCATAAGAGCACAAGAACACAAATTAGCCGTTAAACAACATGCTGCTTCCAACTCTTTAGCAACACATAACCCTGAAACTGGACACAATATTGATTCTAACAAAATTAAATGAATTACATCAGCATTTACGTTGCAAGAAAAGATTATAAGAGAAGCCATTGTAATTGAGAAAGGTCCCTTGGCTTTAAACAAGCGTGATGATGCTTCTAGAATATCACCAATGTGTAAACTTGTAATACGACAAATTAAACCAAATAACAATAACCATCTAACACTATCCAACCTCCTCTAAACCCTTTCCAAACCAGTACCTTAAATATAGTACCTACAACCCGCAGCAGAATAAAAATATTAAGATCAACTGCTAATCAAGTGACTTGACATATATTGTCAATCAATATTATTTTATGATCTTGATAAAAGTAGTAAAGACAAACTACTGAAACGTAGATTATTTATAACAGAGTGTTACTTTAATACACGAGTTTAGATCCTGAAATGTCATCACATTCAAATATTAATACTGTAAGCCAATAAATATATATATATATATATATATATATATATATATATATATATATATATATATATATATATATATAAAACTGTTCGTGAAATAAACAGGTATCATTTAGAAACAACCATAATTACAACGCGCGTCATAACTTGTTACCACCAAAGTTAAAACTAAACGTATCAACAAATAATTTATTAAATGTTCAATTATACAAGAAACAACAATAACATTAAGACATTGCCTATAAATAAATCCAAGATGGAACTTAAAAGGTTTTTATTACACAAATGCTTTTATAGTGTAGAGGAATACATGAATGCTCCTTCTAGCATAGTACACTAACTCTATCCTTTATAATTTGTTTGTTATTGGTCATTTAATTATTTATGATACGACTAAAAACAATAACAAATTAAAATAGTCAAATAAATGAACTATCTATCACAGCCACCGTTTGAGGTTATAATACGGCATCTCAAAAGTACGCTATTAACCGTCCAGTATCTATTGGTATGCATTTGGCACAGGTAATACCCATTTGACCTAGGATTAGTAGGCTATGTGCGCGTACAATTGTTATATATGGTTATGATTATTACTGTTAGTTCTTGTGCAGCTACGTATCAAATATGTTCATTTTATAATAAAACAGATATTATCAAGAAAAAACAAAAATAAACGTTTTTGTGACGAAGGTATTTGCTAACTTTCTTAGGATACGCGAAAAAGTAGGCACTTAACAGTTTATCGCTTTATTAATTATATTTGCTAAACATTTAATGACATAAGAATTGGAACTTTCACGATTTGACAATTAATAACAAGTATACAGGGTGTCCAGTTTAAGATGAAATGCATGGGGATATTGGAAACCGTTAGAGATACGAAGATGGTTAAATGGAGAAAAAGTTGCGTCATTATATGCCCAAGAAGTAACCATGGTTACATGTCAAAAAATCCCTTCCATTTACTAGACACAGGGTGATAACTGAATTAATGTTTTTAAAAATCGCTATATCTTGTTTCTTGCAAGAGATACATCCACGAATTTTTGCAGGATGGGGTAACAGGTAGCGAGGATTTCAAAAATGATTTTGAAAAAATCTAGGCCTACTAGATTTTGAGATAATGCACGTCAACTTTCTTATGGACGCCATATTGGATTTTTGCATTTTGAATTCTCATAAAAATGCTTTTCAACATATATAAGTTAAATGCCAATAGAAAGTTCAAATTACACAATTAAATTTATATCAAAGCAACCTTGACATATTATGTATTTTAATTAAATGAAAATTAATCTACAAATTAAACTAACTATTGAGAACAATATTATTGATTATTAACATAAATCATAATAATAAAAGTGACAAAAACAACAAAAATAAAATTTAATATTATACTGAATTTTACTATTAATTAATCAAATGCTCGAATAAACCTTCATTCTCCTGCAAACACCATCTGCATCGAGTTAGCACTGCATCACAAGAGTTCCTTATCATCTCGCATTTTGAATTCTTCATAAAAATGCTTTTCAACCATATATCAGATGTTTATAATCTGCCAATGAGAAAGTGTCAAATTACACAATTAAATTTATATCAAACTAGGCCTTTGCCAATCAACCATCTATTCAATTATTGCAAGAGAATGGAGGTTTATTCGAGCATTTGATTAATTAATAGTAAAATTCAGTATAATATTAAATTTTATTTTTGTTGTTTTTGTCACTTTTATTATTATGATTTATGTTAATAATCAATAATATTGTTCTCAATAGTTAGTTTAATTTGTAGATTAATTTTCATTTAATTAAAATACATAATATGTCAAGTTGCTTTGATATAAATTTAATTGTGTAATTTGACACTTTCTCATTGGCAGATTATAAACATATGATATATGGTTGAAAAGCATTTTTTATGAAGAATTCAAAAATGCAAAAATCCAATATGGCGTCCATAAGAAAATCGAAAGTTGCGTGCATTATCTCAAAATCTAGTAGGCCTAGATTTTTTTCAAAATCATTTTTGAAATCCTCGCTACCTGTTACCCCCATCCTGCAAAAATCGTGGATGTATCTCTTGCAAGAAACAAGATATAGCGATTTTTAGAAAACGCATATTTTCAGTTATCACCCTGTGTCTAGAAATGGAAGGATTTTTGACATGTAACCATGGTTACTTCTTGGGCATATAATGACGCAACTTTTTCTCCATTTAACCATCTTCGTATCTCTAACGGTTTCCAATATCCCCATGCATTTCATCTTAAACTGGACACCCTGTATATTTATTTACAAGCTTTCAGACAGAAACTCTGTCCTTCGTCAAACGTAATATCAAATAGACAAATATTGACAAGGTAACATGAAAGTATTAAATTAAATCACTCTTGTACAATGCTTGTTCAAGGTGTTGGCAGTTTCAGAATTTCAATAGCTTCTCGAATTTTTCTTCTATACCAAATCCTATCGTTAACCAGAATTCTTGTGTCTTCAAATTTTATATTGTGTATAGTGCTTGAAGCATGTTCAGCAATCGCTGATTTAGTAGGATGAAGTAAGAGTAAGCGTCTTTTGGGTTTTGTTAATCTGATGTTGATGCTTCTTCACCAATGTAGACTATACTACAAGAGCATTATACATCGTAAACACAACATGAATGTAATGGTATTTGGCAGTATTCAGATTTAGAGTTTTTGTGCTTATGCTTTTGTAATATTTTACCAATTTTATTTTTTGTGTTTGCAAGGAAAGGTAAAACAGCAAACTTATTTGAAGATATAGATTTATCATCTATAAGCGCCGTTTGCTCGTTGAAGTGACTTTCTAATTTGGTGTTTGTTGAACCCATTGTTTATAGTATTAAACTTTTGTGCTGGATGATATATCCATCTTTTTTCTTTTCTATTGCAAAATTAGCGTTGGTATGTCAATCGCTTAGCAGGTTTAACACCGTTAATTCTACTTCTCCAAAAGAGCAGAATATCATCAACATATCTGATCAAAACTTTTGGTTTCTTAGGTGCATTATTTAGAGCTTGTTCTTGGAAATGTTCCATAAAATAATTTGAAATCGATGGTGAAATTGGAGATCCCATAGCTACTCCATCTAACTGTTGATAATACTCGCCATTAAATAAAAATATTGATCTAGTTAGATCATTTATTGGTACTTTGTGTGTACAAAGAATCCACTTCAAAACTAATTAACAAAACTGCTGGTAAAATTTTGATATCTTGGTTGTTACGTAATTCTTTTAAGCCTTGATAATCAGCATTAATTTAAATTCCTTTTTTGAGGTTTCGCTCTACGTAGTATTCTTGTAGTTTCAAATCTGGGTTCTGATGCTTCAGGAACTGAAGCATCAAAACTGAATTTTTTTTACTTAAAAAATATGTCAACTATATTAAACGTTCTCTATACCGAAGTGCAACCGTTTTTGAGGTACAACTTTTTTGAAAATGTAAGTTGTTTTAAAAAGTATATAATTTTTTCTTTAATCTACTATGATTTTGGTAATTTAAGTGCATTTTTAATCAATTGTTTTTATTATTTTAGAAACTTTCGTACAGATTGTCGTTTTTGAAAAGACAGACTTAAGTTGTACAAGTGAAGGATCCTTAAAAATATTAATATTATCCTTACCACATTGAAATACATCAATATTTGCCTGGTACTGATTTTCAAAGCAGATTACAATTTACTTGTGGTGTCATGAAAATGATGGAGAGGAAGAAAGTTTTTTTAACTTTATCTTACTATGACACGGAAAATAGACATCCATCTAGAACTATCAACCATAAAAGTTAATGGAGTCTTAATCTATTTGGCGGAATTATCAAAGAATACGTGGTTAGTTCATATCTTTTTGATGATTCCTTAATCAAGAGTAAATCTTCTTCACAACATACACCTAAACGTTTGAGCTAGAATGCGACTTAAATTAGATGGTGATCCTGCGCTGATCCTGTACAGATGATTTCCTAATAAATTGATAGGAAGGGGAGGTTCAAACAGTTGACGGGTGAGATCACCTAATTTAAACAATTTACTACATTTTCTTAATGCACCTAATCAGACCAATGACTAATAAATAATAAATGCATTTTAAACAATCACTTCAAGCCAACTGCAAAATGTACAACGTTCTTTTAGCAAAAGAATAATATAATAAACCCAAGAAAATGGCAAGCACATTGATCTATTGTTTTCTTTTAATATTTTTGTGTTTTATGTTATTATTATTTTGTGAATTATAACTCATTTTAATAGAACTTTTAGTGATTACCGTTAAGTTAATGAATATTGATTTCACTTTATCTTGTTGGCTGTAAATTAACAAAACCTGATATACCGTTTCATTATCTTATTTTATCCCCTTCCATAAAAATGTCGAATAGTCGGATTTTGCAATTAGCGATTGGAATCTTAAAAAACTATAAAAATGTCATGTCGGGATTGCAGTAGAGAACCCTACAGCTTTCTTTGCAATATAACATATATAAGTTGTGAAAATTTCATATTTGCTTAAAAAACAGTGTAGGGAATCTTTAATATTGTTGGTTAAACGATCAATCCGCACACATACACACAGACAGAGAGACAGGCACACAGACACAGACACACAGACACACAGACACACACACACACACAGACACGCAGACAAACAGAAACACAGACACGCAGACTCACAGACACACAGACACACAGACACATAGACACACAGACACACAGACACATAGACACATAGACACAAAGTCACAAAGAAACAAAGACACATAGACACACGGACACACGGACATACAGACGCACAGGCGCACAAACGCACAGGTGCACACACGCACACACGCATATACGCACATGCACACGCATACGCACACGCACACACACGCACACACATACACTCACACAGAAACACACACACAAAAACACACACATACACACACAAAGAGGGAGACACGCAGACATACAGGTACACAGACACATAGAGAGAGACACACAGACATACACACGCACACATACACACAGACAGAGACACAAGCAGACAGACACATAGACACAGGCACTGACACAGAAACACAGACGTAGAGCAATATAAAATAATACATATATAATATACACATATACATATACACATATACACATATACACATATACATATAACACATATACATATACACATATACAAACATATACACATATACACATATAACATATACATATGCATATAACATATACATATATAATATAATATATACATTAATACATATACATATAACATATACATATATAATATACACATATACACATATACACATATACATATAACATATACATATACATATACATATAACATATAAATATAACATATACACAATACACATATACACATATACATATACAATATAACATATACACATATACAACATAAATATACATATACACATATACACATATACACATATACACATATACACATATACATATACACAACATAATGTAATGGTATTTGGCAGTATTATTTAGAGTTTTTGTGCTATGCTTTGTAATATTTTAATTTTATTTTTGTGTTTAAAAAGGTAAAACAGCAAACTATTTGAAGATATAGATTTATCATCTATAAGCGCCGTTTGCTCGTTGAAGTGACTTTCTAATTTGGTGTTTGTTGAACCCATTGTTTATAGTATTAAACTTTTGTGCTGGATGATATATCCATTTTTTCTTTTCTATTGCAAAATTAGCGTTGGTATGTCAATCGCTTAGCAGGTTTAACACCGTTAATTCTACTTTCCAAAAAGCAGAATATCATCAACATATCTGATCAAAACTTTTGGTTTCTTAGGTGCATTATTTAGAGCTTGTTCTTGAAATGTTCCATAAAATAATTTGAAATCGATGGTGAAATTGGAGATCCCATAGCTCTCATCTAACTGTTGATAATACTGCCATTAAATAAAAATATTGATCTAGTTAGATCATTTATTGGTACTTTTTGTACAAAGAATCCACTTCAAAACTAATTAACAAAACTGCTGGTAAAATTTTGATATCTTGGTTGTTACGTAATTCTTTTAAGCCTTGATAATCAGCATTAATTTAAATTCTTTTTGAGGTTTCGCTCACGTGTATTCTTGTAGTTTCAAATCTTTCTGATGCTTCGGAACTGAAGCATCAAAACTGAATTTTTTTTACTTAAAAAATATGTCAACTATATTAAACGTTCTCTATACCGAAGTGCAACCGTTTTTGAGGTACAACTTTTTTGAAAATGTAAGTTGTTTTAAAAAGTATATAATTTTTTCTTTAATCTACTATGATTTTGGTAATTTAAGTGCATTTTTAATCAATTGTTTTTATTATTTTAGAAACTTTCGTACAGATTGTCGTTTTTGAAAAGACAGACTTAAGTTGTACAAGTGAAGGATCCTTAAAAATATTAATATTATCCTTACCACATTGAAATACATCAATATTTGCCTGGTACTGATTTTCAAAGCAGATTACAATTTACTTTGGTGTCATGAAAATGATGGAGAGGAAGAAAGTTTTTAACTTTATCTTACTATGACACGGAAAATAGACATCCATCAGAACTATCAACCATAAAAGTTAATGAGTCTTAATCTATTTGGCAATTATCAAAGAATACGTGGTTATTCATATCTTTTGATGATTAATCAAGAGTAAATCTTCTTACAACATACACCTAAACGTTTGAGCTAGAATGACTTAAATTAGATGTGATCCTGCGCTGATCCTGTACAGATGATTTCAATAAATTGATAGAAAGTTCAAACAGTTGATGAGATCACCTAATTTAAACAATTTATACATTTTCTTAATGCACCTAATCAGACCAATGACTAATAAATAATAAATGCATTTTAAACAATCACTTAAGCCAACTGCAAAATGTACAACGTTCTTTTAGCAAAGAATAATATAATAAACCCAAGAAAATGGCACACATTGATCTATTGTTTTCTTTTAATATTTTGTGTTTTATGTTATTATTATTTTGTGAATTATAACTCATTTTAATAGAACTTTAGTGATTACCGTTAAGTTAATAATATTGATTTCACTTTATCTTGTTGGCTGTAAATTAACAAAACTGATATACGTTTCATTATCTTATTTTATCTTAAAAATGTCGAATAGTCATTTTCAATTGATTGAATCTTAAAACTATAAAATGTCATGTCGATTGCAGTAGAACTACAGTTCTTTGCAATATAACATATATAAGTTGTGAAAATTTCATATTTGCAAAAAACAGTGTAGAATCTTTAATATTGTTGGTTAAACGATCAATCGCACACATAACACAGACAGAGACAGGCACACAGACACAGACACACAGACACACACAACACACACACACAGACACAGACAAACAGAAACACAGACACGCAGACTCACAGACACAGACACACAGACACAAGAACACAGACACAGACACATGACACAAGACACAAATCACAAAGAAACAAAGACACATAGACACACACACAGATACAGACGCACAGGCGCAAAACCACAGTACACACACACATATCACATGACACACACACACACACACACACACATACACACAGAAAACACACACAAAACACACACATACACACACAAAAGACACCACATACAGACAGAAATAGAGAGAACACAGACACTACACACACACATACACAGACAGAATCACAAACAGACAGACACATAGACACAGGCACTACACAGAAACACAGACGTAGGACACATATACAATATACACTATATACAATACACATATACAATACACATATACACATATACACATATACACATATACACATATACACATATCACATATACACATATCACATATACACATATACACATATACACATATACACATATACTACACATATACAATATACACATATACACATATAACATATACATATAACATATACACATATACACATATACACATATACACATATACATATACATATACACATCAATATACAATATACAATATACACATATACACATATACACATATACACATATACACATATACATATACATATAACATATACACATATACACATATACACATATACACATATACACATATACACATATACACATATACACATATACACATATACACATATACACATAACACATATACACATACATATATACACATATACACATATACACATATCAATACACATATACACATATACACATATACAATACACATATACACATATACACATATAACATATACACATATACACATATACACATATACACATATACATATAACATATACATAACAATCACATATACACATATTACACACATATCACATATACACATATACACATAACATATACACAATACACATAACACACAACACTACAACACACAACACACTAACATACAGACACATAGACACACAAACACAACACACACAGACACACAGACACACAAAGACACACAAACACAGACACACAGCACACACACACAACACACAGACACACAGACACACAGACACACACAGACACACAGCACACAGACACACAGACACACAGACACACAGACACACAGACACAACACAGACACACAGCACACAGACACACAAGACACACACAACACAGACACATAGACACACAACACACAGACACAGACACACACACACAGACACACAGACACACAGACACACACAGACACACAGACAAACAGAAACACAGACACACGTCAAGCACACGACACACAGACACACAGACACACAGACACACAGACACATAACACATAGACACAAAGCACAAAGAAACAAAGACACACAGACACACACACAACAGACCACAGACAACGACACAGAACACACAGCAACACAGCACACAGACACACAGACACACAGCACACAGACACACAGACACAGACACAAAACACACAACACACACACAAAGACACACAGACAACAGACACAGACACACAGACACACAAGACAACACACCACACAGACACACAGAACACAACAGACAGACACATAGACACAGCACGACACAGAACACAGACAAGACACAAACAAACACAACAAAACAACACAACACAAACACAATACACAAACACAAACACAAACACACAGCACATACACAAACACACAGAACACAAACACAAACAAAACACAACACAAACACAAACACAAACACAACACAAAACAAACACAAACACAAACAAACACATAACACAAACACACACAATATACACAAACACACACATGACACACATACACACATACAACAATATCACAACACATATACACATATACACATATACAAGACAATGACACATATACACAATACACATAACACATAACACAACACATATACACACACACACAACACATAACACAACACAACACATACACATAACACAACACAAACACAACACAAACAACATATACACAAACAAACAAACACAACACAAACACATAACACATAACACAATACACATATACACATATCACAACACATATGCACATATACACATACACACATAACACAACACAATACACAATACACATATACACAATACACAACACATATACAATAACATAACACATAACAACACACATACACACAACACACAACACAGACACACACACACAACACACAACACAAACACATATACACATATACACATATACACATATACACATATACACATAACACATAAATACAATAACACATATACAATACATATACAAATACACAAACAAAAAACACAAACACAACACACAACAACACACAACACAACACAACACACAACACACACACACACACACAACACACAACACACAACACACAACACACAACACAACACAAACACAAACACAACAAACAAACACAAACACACATAACACATAACAAACACAATACAAATACACATAAACATAACAATACACAACATATACACATATACACATACATATAACATATACATATCACATATCACATATACATATACACATATACACTATACAATATACACATAACACATAACAATACACATATCACATATACAACAAACATACACATATACACATATACACATATACATATAACATATACATATACATATAACATATACAATATCACATATACACATAACAATACAATACACATATACACATAACAACATATCACATATAACATATACAATAACAAACACAACACAGACACACAGACACAGACACACACACACACACACAGACACACAGACACACAGACACACAGACACACAGACACACAGACACACAGACACACAGACACACAGACACAGACACAGACACACACACGACACACAGACACACAGACACACAGACACACAGACACACAGACACACAGACACACACACACACAGACAGCACAGACACACAGACACACAGACACAGACACACAGACACACAGACACACAGACACACAGACACACAGACACACAGACACACAGACACAGACACAGACACACAAGACACAGACACGACACACGACACACAGACACACAGACACACAACACAAGACACACAGACACAGGCACACAGACACACAGACACACAGACACACAGAACACACAGACACACAGCACACAGACACACAGACACACAGACACACAGACACACAGACACACAGGACACACAGACACACAGACACACAGGACACAGCACACAGGCACACAGACACACAGACACACAGACACACAGACACACAGACACACAGACACACAGACACAGACACACAGACACACAGACACACAGACACACAGACACACAGACACACAGCACACAGACACACAGACACACAGACGACACAGACACACAGGCACACAGCACACAGCACACGGACACACAGACACACGACACACAGACACACAGACACACAGACACACAGACACACAGACACACAGACACACAGACACACAGACACAACACACGCACACAGACACAGACACACAGACACAGACACACAGACACACAGACACACAGACACACAGACACACAGACACACAGACACACAGACACACAGACACACAGGACACACAGACACACAGACACACAGACACAGCAGACACACAGACACACAGACACACAGACACACAGACACACAGACACACAGACACACAAGACACACAGACACAGACACACAGACACACAGACACAGAGCGACAGGCACACAGACACACAGACACACATACACACATACACACAGACACACAAACACACAGACACACAGACTCACAGACATACAGACACATACACACAGACACACAGACACACAGACACACAGACACACAGACAACAGACACAGACACACTGACACACAGACACACAGACAGCACAGACACACAGACACAGGCACACAGACACACAGACACACGGACACATAGACACACAGACACACAGGCACACAGACACACAGACACACGACACACAGACACACAGACACAGACACACAGACACACAGACACACAGACACACAGACACACAGACACACAGACACACAGGCACACAGACACAATCACACAGACACAGACACACAGACACACAGACACAGACACACAGACACACAGACACACAGACACAAGCACACAGACACACAGGACACAGACACACAGACACACAGACACACAGACACACAGACACACGACACACAGACACACAGACACACGACGCACAGACACACAGACACACAGACACAGACAGACACACAGACACACAGACACACAGACACAGACACACAGACACAGACACAGACACACAGACACACAGACACACAGACACACAGACACACAGACACAGACACACAGACACACAGACACACAGACACACAGACACAGACACACAGACACAACAGCACACAGACACACAGACACACAGACACACAGACACAGACACACAGAACACAGACACACAGACACACAACACCAGACACACAGACACACAGACACACAGACACACAGACACAGACACACAGACACACTAGACACACAGACACAGCACACAGACACACAGCGACAACAAGACCACAGCACACAGACCACAGACCACAAGACCAGACACACAGACGACACAGACACACAGCACAGACACACAGACACACAGACACACGCACACGCACAGACGACACAGACACAGCACACAGACGCACACACGCTCTGTTTCAGACGCACATACGCACGTACAGGCGCACACACGCACATGTGCAAAGGCACGCAGACGCACAGACGCTGAGATGTACTGACGCGCAGACAAGCAGACACGCAGACATGCGATATTCGTTTTTAGTTTCTTCTTTTTTGTAGGTCGCTGATCGATTCTAACAGACTGTGTTCGACCGCAGACTTGTTTCCCGTCACAGTTAGTTTTGTGGTTGGGCTAGTGTTTTTTGGTATTCATCTAACGTGGACTGCTTCTTACAAAAGTGCGTCGTGTGAATTTGAAGGTTTGTCCGATTGTACATGTAATAACAAGAAATTCTACGTTTTATTATTGTAGATGGTTGCTATTTTTTGTGCAGTTGAAAGTTATTAAAATTCGACTGCACAGCCACATGTATTATCCAAACCCAGCAAAAGACCTAATTCATTTTTGTTATAATTCAAAGAACATTTAGTCTCATGATGATTTAATAAAATTAGAAATTACAGCATATGTCAAATAAACATTTTTTATGTCGGATTACATGTGCCTATTACTGTTAAAAAATAATTGTTATTCAATCTAGATTTTACGCGACCAATGAAAATAGTTAGTTATAGACTAATCACATACGTCTTGTACTTCCTTCGTCCCTCAAAGAGGGCTCCATTTTGCACCAAATTTTCCATCTATTGGTTTTATCTAGGAGCTAGTGTGTCAAATTCGAATATTACCAGGTTTTCTTTTGTCATTTCACCGTTCTATTTTTAGCATAGTTTGAGTGTTCTTATTTCTATTCCTATATCTTATTTCTTATTTGGCAGATTTTATTTTACTTTAGTTACCAATTGTGTTATATTTTGCTTGTTATATTTCATTTCTTATTTCTTCTTTTGTAAAAGTTTTTTCTTAAAAGCACATATTTACAAAAATTATTAGGTAAAACCGCAAAAATGAAAAAGGTTATACCCGGAATTATTAAAGGATAACTTACAACAAAACATTTACAGATGTAACACTGTACAAAGAAAAAAATAACCTTACAAAATGATTCTGGGCGTACTTATTTTGTTATCGATGTATTGTAGTAATTTCCTTATTTCCGCATTTGGAATAGGACTTCCTACTAAAAGATTACAAATGTTACAAGAAACAGCATGTAAATACATAGTTGGATAAAAGCAAGTCCATAGGAAAACTAAAATCATTTCGGAAATCCCTTCTTGGGAATCCCAATTAACGGTAAAATTGCTTTTCTCGTATTTATTGGCAAAATACTTGAAGTTAGATTGAATTTATGTGAATTCATACTCACCAGTGCAAATAGTTTCAACGATAAATTAAAATTATTGTTTAGAATATAAAATCATATATCCAGCAATAACTTGTTACAATTTAGTTTGGAAAGTTTCTAAAGCGGAATTCACTGTAATTTCCGTTTAAAACCGCTTCAAGTAACACTAACTAAATATAATAAAATTTAAAATTCAATATCTGGAAACACATGCCTTTTTAATGTAACAAATATTTTAGGGTAAAATCTGGACAAGCTTTACAGAATTATTGTTAGCCAAGACGTACAAGAGATTGTGAACATTACTAAGTTTTAATTACTATTCTCAAATTAATTTGATAGGTTACCTACATACCGTAACCAACATGAGCATAAAATAATTATCTACATTCAAATTTTCATTAGTAAAGTAGTCATTATGGGAATTTTGAAAATATGAAAGTTTCTTTTTTACAATGCCACTGATTACCATCCATCTTTTCCGCTGTTGAAAATTCTTACAGATTAAACATCATTTCAAGTCTCATTTTCTAGATAATTAAACGTCATGTTCGTTTACATAAATGACTTGACGTTCTTAAATTTAAATGCAACGTCACATTTACATTGTTTTGTCATTTTAGTCGTTTTCTCTCTTATACGGGCATTCGTAGGCTTCGAAATTATATTTTATTTTCTAAAAGAAAATGACGTAAATGTCGTTTTGTTAAACTTGATATAAAACCTTGGTTCTTAAGACATTCATATTGTTTTCTTTAAATTAAAAACATTCTGACAGATAATAAAGTCGCTACTTTAATCTGGGTAAAGAATGTGAATAATTTATTTTAATATCTATAACCTGTTTTTTTTTGTTTATGATCCAGTTAAGAATGGGTCTTTATTTGCAACGTCATTTAATTAAGCAAAAAGGGTTAAAATGTAAATTTAAGATATATAAAGGAAGAAATATATTTAATATACCACATCACAAATCCTGATGGAATTTTGGAATGTATTTAGTTACGAGCAATATTGTATACTTAACACCTTTTATTATTCCGTAACTCTACCTTCCCATCTATAACACAATTATTAACGCCGTAATACTCTCATAAATAATAGGGATGAAACTAATTAAAGTACGTAGAACAAACAAGAATCTCCTGGGATCGACTGCCAAGTTCACTAGCGTTAAATTTATTTATTTAGTGTCTTGTTCAAAAATAAATGAGTCTTTACGAACGTTCTACGCTTGTACGTGTATGAGATTAACAGTGTACTCGGTAAATTCATTTACTTTCACATTCAGGAAATTATTAGTATCATTTGTACTGTGTTTTACAAATGGATTACGTGCATTATTAAAAACAGTGCCAAATGATGTGCTTTTAAGAGCATTTATTTCATTTATCTTACTTGTTATTAATACATATTTATACATTTTCATTTATTTTCAATCGAGGACGTATTGGTAAATTTCAATATTTAATATGTAATACGACTATAATTTGTAATGCCGTAAATTTAAACTGAAGCAGTGCTAATGAGTTGAGCCTAGTTACACTGCTGTTTTAATTGTGAATGTCTGTTGATAAATGACTATATTCCTTTTGCTAAGAGAAATTAGGATACATGCCTCAAATTTCACTTTTCATGTTTTTTATTTGGAAGATCTTTTAAAGTTGCAAAATAAGTAAATATATTGTAAGTTGGGTTTCATTTTTTTTTTTTTAAATTATATTTGGTAAACTTACTTTATTACAAAAAAAAAACAAATTTAACAAAACTTAATCACACTATATCAGCGTAAGGTGGATACAACTAGTAGAGAGCATGTACTGCACAAGATATAGAAATACACAATTTAAAATATTTACCATTAAAGATTGAACGGTATGTAAGTGAAAAGAAAATGTGTATGTATGTGTACAAGGTGAGCAAATAAAAACGGCCGTCGGCCATATTTTCAAATCGGATTATAGTACAGCTTTTGGAAAAAAATTTTATTACAAAGGTGTAAATTATTTATCGAATTGTAGGTCCACCGCTAGAAGTCGTAATTGAATACCAAATTTTACAAAATTTGCCTAATTAAAGGGCATTATAAATACGATAATCAGGTTCTACGGAAACTTCTGCGTACTTTTTATTAAACAACAACATCTATCCTTTCAAATGAGAGTTGGGGGAGAATGGGATCCCAGTAATGAAAAAACGCCTGTAAGTCCGGTTCTGCTGAATCGACCTTCGCAAACTTACTTTTGTTGAAAAGAGCTCTTTACCACCAATGTAAATGTTTATATACTCAAAGCAATTTAATAAGTGACGTGTAGATTAGAGGGCGTTTTAACAATGGATTATGAAAGTAGACCAAATTAGCAACAAAACGGTGAAAACTGCATGTCAATACATTTCTTCTATCCCGAGATGTCGTAAGAGACGTGTAAACGGTGAACATTTTTTGTCAAACTTCAAGTAGGCTGGTTAAATTTCGCTACATAAAAATTGAAATATCAGTAAAACTTGCTATTCGATAACTTTTATCAAACAATATATATTGGGAAACACATTTTGAAAATATAATATGGTTATCACATGTTATGAAAATTGCTCAAGAATAAGCATATTGGGTATATTTTAACACTCTTACAGTAACACGGTAGTTAATATATTAAGTAATTAAAAATTATTATTAATTTTATTGAATACATAAATAAAAAGTATACCTCGAGTAGGATATGAACCTACTATACTTTGCAAAATAATAATATATTAGTAGATATATATATATATATATATATATATATATATATATATATATATATATATATGTATATATATATACTGTATTACCAGTTGAAATCAAGTAGGGTGTGATTAATTCGAGAATATATGTCAAAAATGATTAGCCTTGTTGCAGTTGTTAATTTATCCTGGCAATCATTTTCGATATCATAATTAGAAAAATATGATTCTTACAAATGAAGAAGCTTTTGACATGTTGGCTCTTTTTTTCGAATGCATGAGAAATGCAACCGTTGCTTCCAGAGTTTATGAGCTAGAGTACCCAAACAGAAGACATCACAGCAACAGAGTATTTCTTCGAATCGCTCAACGTTTGTGTACTACAGGAAGTGTTCATCTTCCCGTGTATCGAATACGTGGTAGAGGTAAAACGGAGAAAAATATAACAAAAGTTTTGGAATATGTAAGTTTTAACCCCCATGTAAGCACACTGGATAAGCCAGAGACTTGGGAATAAATCACACCACCGTTCGAAATATCCTAAAATAACACAGGTGACTACTTTTTTATGAATTTCTACCTACAAATTTTATTAACTTTTATTAAAATTTTTCGCGTGCGCAATCCTTAAAAGCCCGTACCTACCTATAATTTCCATATTTTTAATTTTTCAATTATATCTAAGTAAATGCCATTATGTCATAGTTAATTTGTTCTAAAATGTTTAGTTTATTGAGTGTTTAATGTGGCCTGCCGTTTTTGTCCAGCTATAGTAATAAAACATCAAATAAGTTCGATCCAGTAATTATTTGAAAAATCAATTTTACTGAGAAAATCCACTATATCTATATTACTTGCAACGCTACCCTCGTTCAGCAATATTCACCACTCACAAAATAAAAGGTCACGTTTATTTGTACCATAAATAACTATTATTACCAAAATTTTATTATTGGTATCAAATAATAAAAATATAAAATAATGAGAGGCCAGGCGAAGAACTTTCGTAAAAGTACCACACGAGTTACAGCACTTGTAGACTTTTTTCGCTTGTTAACAACGAAATATTTTTATTTTAGATTGCACCCATATCACATAGTCCTACACCAAGGTTTAAATGCTGGAGATTTCACTAACATACTGGATCATTGTAACTGGCTAATAAATATGATAGGAGAAGATCCTGAAATACTTTCACATATTATGTGGTCAGATGAAGCAACATTTCGGAGTGATGGTAGTGTAAATCACCATAACATGTACTATTGGTCAGATACAAATCCACACTGGAAGCGGGAAGTCCAACTTCAGGGTCGATGGTCTGTAAACATGTGATAGGGAATTCTAGGTAGATAAATAATTGGATCATATTCTTTTAATGAAAGTCTTAATGGGGAAAGATATTTAGATTTTTTTAACAAATTGCCACTTCTTTCAGAAAACGTACGATTGGCAATTCGTCGTGATATGTTTTTCCAAAATGTGCCCGGCACATTACTCTTGGGATGTTCGGAATTTTTTTAATTAAACATATCCTGACGTGTTTAGATTTTTATTTGTGGGGGCGATTAAAAGAACTTGTTTTTGCCAACGGACCCACAACATGGGCGGGAAAAATTGAAACTTCCGTCTTATCCACCCGCCAGAGACTAGAAAGCTGTTTTGAAAATGATGGACGACGGCTTGAACATCTGGGGCGGTAATAATTACATTCTTAGAGTTGTTTGCTATAATTTTTTTAAATTGTTAATTGTTAGATTGATTAAATTGTTTTCTGATTTGTTTGCTAATACATATTGTTTGCTTAAAATCATCGAATAGCGAAATTTACCTATACCTACCCTTTTTTGTTTACTTTTGGTGTGGCGGTCATCTGAAAATAATATGAGACAATTTTTTTTACGTTTACAATAAGATTATTTTTAATTATTTTTAAATGTAGGTACGCCAAACGAAAAGTTAACAAAGATTACCTTCTAGAAAACGCAGCGGGGACGGTAACATTAGTATGACAATATTCTAAGTATTACAGATAGACTAATGTAAGTTCTTTCTAATCAGACTAAAATTGTTGATTTCTGTTAAAGGTAACCAGCCTCATTGAAGTTTGACAAAAACTGTTCACCGTTTATACGTTTCTTATGATATCTCGGGATTGAAAAAAGGTATCAACATGCGGTTTTCGCCATCTTGTTGCTAATTTGGTCTACTTTCATCATCCATTGTTAAAACTGCATGCTTCCATTCAATATTTTCCAAAGAGAATTAGGTTTCTAAAAAAAAAAAACACCGCCCTCTAATCTGCACGTTAGTTATTAAGTTGCGTTGAGTATATAACACTTATATTGGTGGAAAAGAGCTATTTTCAACAAGAGTAAGTTTGCGAATATCGATTAAGCAGAACCGGACTTGCAGGCGTTTTTTCATTACTGGGATCCCATTTTTTCATAAATAGGTTCCCGTTCTCCTCCGCCTTTTATTTGAAAAGATGGATTAAAACTTGTTTTATAAAAAGTACGTAGAATTTTCCGTAGAACCTGATTATCGTAGTTCTAATGCCCTTTGATTAGGCAAATTTAGCTTTTTAAGATTACACCCTCTAGCGGTGGGCTTAAAATTCTATAAATAATTTCTAGGTGTTTCTCGAGGCCACTGTTGTTACAAAATTTTTTTCAAAGCTTTACTATAATCAGATCTAAAGATACGACCGACGGCCGTTCGTATTTTCTCACCCGGTACATTTAGATATTCATACAGTAGGTATACACTCTATTATTTATATGTTTCTTGGCTCTGTCTATATTTCTACTTCTTACTTCCTTACGTATCGGGACAGTAGACAAATAACTGTCCGGTTGTAGGACGATACCGTTAGTAGAGAATGCTACATCGCCCGGGGCACGATTTGGCCAGTAACCGGTCTGATCGATATGCTTTTATACAAAAGAATAATACAATTGTCTCGGATCTACCTGGCTACAAGGGGCGGTCAATGTCGAAACAGACAGGCCCCGTTGCTGACGACTGTACAAGGAATGAATGGCGAGTCGATACGTGGAATGTTAACGGTATGCATGGTGAAATTGCAAATGTAATGTACGGAAGGCACCTTGATATTGTGTGTGTATCGGAGACAAAGAGCAAAGGAAAGGGTGCTGTGGAGATGAATGACGGCAGCCTAGTGCTATGGTCAGGAGTTGAGACTGAAGTGCATAGCGTAAAAGGAGTTGGGGTCATCGCAAGTGAAAGAGCGAAAATATGTGTAACAGTACGAATTGGTATCTTCCCGGGTTAGAATGCTATGCACCGGTGAATGTAGAATGAGACCAGGAGTGTGAGAACTTCTGGAATGAAGTAGATATCATGTTGAACGTATGTTGGCCAAACGAAAGAGTGATGATATTGGGGGATATGAAATGATAGGTGGGTGTACAGAGAGAACATACTGAACGCTTTCTAGGAAAATTCTAGAAGTATGATAGACTTGACTGTGTATCATTAACAAGTCAGAAATCTGGTGAAAGACACAAAAGTAATGCGCGGATCGGAGTATGGATCTGATCACGTTTTGGTTGTATCGAGAGTGTGTCTAGGGCAAACGTGAGTCTGGAGAAGGATATCAAACGTAGTGCGAACGTCCATAATTATGGTTGACAAACTAGTGGATAATGGTGTGAGAATCAAATACGCAGATGCCGCGAGTAAAGAGTTGAATGTGAATGAAACAATGTGTAAAGAACGAATAAAAGACACTGACGTTGAAAGTGCATGTTGTCAATTGTGCCGTGCAGATATGTGGAAGAATGACTGTAGGTAGAGAGAAAAAATATGCTTGGTCGAATGAATCGGTAAAAAACGCAGTATGTAAGAAAAAAGATGCGTACATGATAATGATTGCTGCAAAAAATGAGACTGAGAATAAGCGATTGTATGGGGTGTACAGATTAAGAAACAAAGAAGTGAAAGAGGTAGTGAGAATAAATAAAAAGGAAGTGATGGCTGTGGTAGGAGAGGAAATGCAGAAAGATTTTGAAGCAAAAAAACTCTTCTGAAAATGGGTCAAAAATACAAAGGGTGGTCCAAAATAGAACGCTGAAGGAGTGATGAATACTAGCAATCAAATAGTATGGAATGATCGTGAAGTGATGAATGCTGGCAACAATATTTCGAAAAGCTGTACAGTAGTGAGAAAAGTAAGACTGAAGGGTTAAATAAGGAGAATTCAGAAGGAATGGTGAATGAAACTGAAAAGGATATTGGGATAAATGAGGTAGGAAAGTTGAAATACGGTAACGGAGCAGGGGTAGATGATATCACTGATGATATGCTAAAGTATGGAGGTGCAAAGCTTAGACGAATTATTCAATGTATGCCTTATGTGTGGAAAAGTTCCGAGGGATTGGAAGGGAGCGATCATTGTACCACTGTATAAGGGTAAGGGGAACAAGAGTGATTGCGACAACTACAGGAATAAGTTTGCTCAGCGTGTATGGTAAAGTACTTGGAAGAATACTAATTGATAGAGTACGAAACCACACAAAGTAATCTGGAGAAAGCATACAAGAGAGTGAATAGGGAGAAACCGTAGGAAATATTAAATGAATATGGCGTAAATAAAGGTCTAATAAACGGAATAAGGGCAGTATACATACAGCGGTTGCCAGACATTTGTTTGGGTGAGAGGAGGTGTGAGTGATTACTTTAATATTTAGCAAAGCGTACGACAAGGCTGTGTGATGTCACCGTAGTTGTTCAATGTATACATGGATAAATCTGTTAGGCAAGCATGTACAGATACAAATGGTGTAATAGTTGGTGACGCAAATGAACGAATTCTGGTGTATACAGATGATACAGTCTTAGTAAGTGACAGTGAGGATGAGCTACAAACCGCTCTGAGGAAGTTGGATACAGTCTGTGAGAGCATGGATCTAAGGGTAAACGTGAACAAAACTAGAATTGTGGTGTTCAATCGGGAAGGTGGAAAGGAGAGTATTTACTCTGCAAGATGAAATTGTGGAGCAAGTGGACGAGCTGGTATATCTGGGTAGAATGTTTACCGCAGACGGTACAATGGTGGGCGAGATTGGACGAAGGGTCAATGCTGGAAGGAAAGTGATTGGAAGTATATGGACGATAATAAGAAGCGAAAGTATGAGCTTTTCCCGTCAGTACTGTATGCAAGTGAGATATGGGTATGTCAAAAAAAGGACGAAAGAAAAGTAAATGGCGTGAGTATGAGATTCCTGAGAAGCGGTGGTAAAACGAGAAGGGACAAGATAAACAATGAGTGTATAATGACGGAGTGTGACGAGGAAGAGTCTATGATTGATAAATATAAAAGTAGTACATTACGTTGGTTTGGTCACATTAAGAGAATGAACAACGCAAGATTAACGAAGCAAATATATGTGGGTGAGTTAGAGGTAAGGCCGTGCCTGGTAGGCCGCGTAAAACTTGGTTGAATGTAGTAGAATGTATGATGAAGGAAAAAAAGACAAGGCGTTTTAAAAATAAAAGGGCTTGTCATAGACAATAATGAATCTTGCGTAAGCTAGGGAGGTATGCGGAGATAGGAATGCATGGAGAAAGGTTGTGAATGAAAAATAAATAAGAGGGATTGTTTTGCCCAACCCGCAAGGCAATGGTGTGAAGGTTAAGTTAAGTTAAAGATTTATCATATCGCAGAGGATGGGCTATGCTCAACGGCACGTACTGTACAAACTAAAGGTTCGGGTCATTCGGAAATCGGTTACGTAGGTGTATTTCCTGTAATACAGACTACATATTAAAGTTGTTTTGAAATATGCAGTGTTCCAAATGTATATGGCATATCAAAGTTATGTTTTTTTTAATGGAACTCCCTATTATAGAAATGTGGCAATTACATCTTCCAAAAGTTTTACAGTGTTCTCTACTATACCGTATTATTATCTTTTATCAGTTTGATTTACGAATCGTAATTAAAATAGAACACCCTGTATTTTAATTCGATTTTGGGTTTTACTTAGAAAAATAAGTCAACTTGTGAGATTATTTTGACGCATTGGGTGTATGCAGTATTGTGTTGTGCGTAGGACGTTTCTTTGATCAAGTATGAACGCAAATTTGCACAAGGAATTTTTTTTTAGGTCGGCCTATTTCCACAGTTTTTGCTTTTAGAGCGCGACGTTTCGGAAGCGGACTCAGCTTTCGTCATCAGGATTAGTCCTGAAAAGGACTGATTTCGAACTCATGTTATATACAATTTTTCTCAAGTAATTTACTACTCTCAGATTCAACTTGGTACCTATCACTTACTAATTTGACACCTTTATCGCTGAGCCTCTGATTAATCCAATATATATATATATATATATATATATATATATATATATATATATATATATATATATATATATATATATATATATATATATATATATATATATATATATATATATATATATATATAACTTTTTGTGGTTGCGCAGAGGTTTACTGCGCGTGTTGCGCCGTAACTTCTTGCGCAGGTGTATTGCGTTTTAAGATCTTTGCGCATTATTGGAATCCATATGGGTTTTTCTACACTAGCTTGGCTTATTGGATTTTCTGCTAGTGCGATGTATGCGGCTTCTTTGAGTTTTGGACGAGTTTGTCCTCGTCTTTTGCCATTATCTGTATAACATGCATACATAACATACGGATATGGATGAGTGAATCTATGTGCCTGTGTCTATGTGTCTGTGCGTCTGTGTACCCATGTGACTGTGTTTCTGTGTGTCTGTGTGTCTATGTGTCTGTGTGTCTGTGTGTCTGTGTGTCTGTGTGTCTGTGTGTCTGTGTGTCTGTGTGTCTTTGTGTCTGTGTGTCTGTGTGCCTAGAGTCTGTGTGCCTGTGGGTCTGTTTGTCTGTGTGTCTGTGTGTCTGTGTGTCTGTGTGCCTGTGTGCCTGTGTGTCTGTGTGTCTGTATGTCTGTGTGTCTGTGTGTCTGTGTATCTGTGTGTCTGTGTTCCTGTGTGCCTGTGTGTCCGTGTGTCTGTGTGTCTGTATGCCTGTGTGTCTGTGTGTCTGTGTGTCTGTGTGTCTGTGTGTCTGTGTGTCTGTGTGTCTGTGTGTCTGTGTCTGTTCTGTGTCTGTGTGTCTGTGTGTCTGTGTGTCTGTGTGTTGTGTGTCTGTGTGTATGTGTGTCTGTGTGTCGTGTGTCTGTGTGTCTGTGTGTCTCTGTGTCTGGGTGTCTGTGTGTCTGTGTATCTGTGTGTCTGTGTATCTGTGTGTCTGTGTGTCCGTGTGTCCGTGTGTCTGTGTATCTGTGTGTCTGAGTGTCTCTGTGTCTGTGTGCCTGTGTGTCTGTGTATCTGTGTGTCTGTGTCTCTGTGTCTTTATGCCTGTGTACCTGTGTGTCTGTGTATCTGTGTGTCTGTGTGTCTGTGTGTCTGTGTGTCTGTGTGTCTGTCTGTCTGTGTGTCTGTGTGTCTGTGTGTCTGTGTGCCTGTGTGTCTGTGTATCTGTGTGTCTGTGTGCCTGTGTGTCTTTGTGCCTGTGTACCCGTGTGTCTGTGTATCTGTGTGTCCGTGTGTCCGTGTGTCTGTGTATCTGTGTGTCTGATGTTCTGTGTCTGTGTGCCTATGTGTCTGTGTATCTGTGTGTCTGTCTGTGTGTCTGTGTATCTGTGTCTCTGTGTGTCTGTGTCTGTGTGTCTGTGTGTCGGTGTGTCTGTCTGTCTGTGTTGTGTCTGTGTGACTGTGTGTCTGTGTGTCTGTGTGTCTGTGTGTCTGTGTGTCTGTGTGTCTGTGTGTCTGTGTGTCTGTGTGTCTGTGTGTCTGTGTGTCTGTGTGTCTGTGTGTCTGTGTGTCTGTGTGTCTGTGTCTGTGGTCTGTGTCTGTCGTGTGTCTGTGTCTGTGTCTGTGTGTCGTGTGCGTGTGTCTGTGTTCTGTGTCTGTGTGTCTGTGTGCCTGTGTCTGTGTACGTCTGTGTGTCTGTGTCTGTGTGTCTTGTGTGTCCGTGTCTGTGTCCGTGTGTCTGTGTATCTGTGTGTCTGTGTGTCTGTGTGTCTGTGTACTGTGTGTCGTGTGTCTGTGTGTCTGTGTGTCTGTGTGTCTGTGTGTCTGTGTGTCTGTGTGCTGTGTGTCTGTGTCCTTGTGCCTGTACCTGTGTGTCTGTGTACCTGTGTGTCTGTGTGTCTGTGTGTCTGTGTGTCTGTGTGTCCGTGTGTCTGTTGTCTGTGTGTCGTGTGTCTGTGTCTGTGTGTCTGTGTGTCTGTGTGTCTGTGTGTCTGTGTGCCTGTGTGCTGTGTCGCTGTGTGTCTGTTGTCTGTGTGTCTGTGTGTCTGTGTGCTGTGTGTCTGTGTCTGTGCTGTGTGTCTGTGTGTCTGTGTGTCTGTGTGTCTGTGTCTGTGTGTCTGTGTGTCTGTGTGTCTGTGTGTCTGTGCTGTCTGTGTGTCGTGTGTGTGTCTGTGTGTCTGTGGTCTGTGTGTCTGTGTGTCTGTGTGTCGGTGTGTGTCTGTGTGCTGTCGTCTGTGTGTCTGTGTGTCTGTGTGTCTGTGTGTCTGTGTGTCTGTGTGTCGTGTGTCTGTGTGTCGTGTGTCTGTGTGTCGTGTGTCTGTCCGTGTGTCCGTGTGTCGTGTGTCGTGTGCGTGTGTGTCTGTGTGTCTGTGCGTCTGTGTAGTCTGTGTGTCGTGTGCGGTGTCGTGTGTGTGCGTGTGTGCTGTGCTGTGTGTGCTGTGTGCGTCTGTCGTGTGCGTGTGTGCGTCGTGTGTGTCTGTTGTGCGTGTGTCTGTGTGTGCTGTGTGTCGTGTGTGTCGTGTGCGTGTGCTGTGGTGCGTGTGTTGCAGTGTGTCCGTGTGTCGTGTGTCCGTGTGTGCGTGTGCCGTCGTGTCAGTGGTGTGCGTGTGTCGTCGTGTGCCGTGTGTGTCGTGTCGTGTGTCTGTGTGTGTGCGTGTGTGTCGTGTGTCGTGTGCGTGTGTGTGTCGTGTGTGTGTGCGTGTGTGTGGCGTGTGCGTGGTGCGTGTGTGGTGTACGTGCGTGTGCGTGTTCGTGTGTGCGTGTGTGCGTGTGTGGCGTGTCTAGTTGCGTGTGTTGTGTGGTGTGTGTCGTGTCGTGTGCTGTGTGCGTTGTACGGTGCGTGTGGCGTGTGCGTGTGTGGTGTGTGCGTGTGTGTGTCGTGTGCGTGTCGTGTGTGCGTGTGCGTTGTCGTATGAGCGTTGTGCGTGTGGGTGTATGCGTGTCGTGCGTGTGCGTGTGTGCGTTGTCGTGTACGTGTGTGCGTGCGTGTGCGTGTGTGCGTGTGCGTGTTGCGTGACGTGTGCTGTGTGCGTGTGTGCATGTGCTGTGTCATGTGCGTGCGTGGCGTGCGTGCGTGTCGTACGTGCGTGTGTCTGAGTGTTCGTGTGTCCGTGTTCGTGTGCCCGTTTGCGCGTGAGTCAGTGTGTCCGCGTGTGCGTGTGTGCCTGTGTGCGTATGTGCGTACGTGCGTGTGTGCGTGTGTGCGTGTATGGAGTGTGCGTGTGTGCGTGTACGTTTGTGCGTGTGCGTGTACGTGTGTTCGTGTGTTCGTGTGGTGTGTGTGAGGTGTGTGAGTGTGTGCGTATGTGCGTGTGTGCGTGTGTGTGCGTGTGTGGTGTGTGTGCGTGTGTCGTGTGTCGTGTGTGCGTGTGTGCGTGTGTGCGTGTGTGCGTGGTATGTGTGTGAGCGTGAGTACGTGCGTGCGTGCGTGCATGCGTACGCGTGTGTGTAGATGTGTGTTATTATCAACGATAACTCCAGTAAAAAAACACCTACGCACTTGAAATGTTGCATTTCGCTTCAAGCGGGGGTTATTAGGGGCGATTTTTGGATTTTATAAAAAAAATCTGTTAATAAATATTACTAATGGTCTGAAATAAATCGTTTTTAAACATTTAACCTTTTATTCAATAAAAGAAAACCAAAGAAAAACGTGTAAGTTGCAATCTTTCTTGACCTGTGGTCTAACCTTAATTGTAACCCTTTTCTAGATTTTTCAATTTTTAAAACTTTGAAGGCAATGCGCGACAGTAGGATGTTTAAGTAATACTTAAACTCTATTTTCTGTGGTTTTGATGCATAAGGGACAGGTTGGAAAAGGATTCAACGTTAGACGAACTCACGCAACCCAAACCGAGGATATGACTTATACGTGGACGATACCTTCGTAGTTTGGCAACACTACAAGCATAAACGGAATGAATTCCTAATCCTCTAAATAGCCGCGCACCCTTCATAAAATTCACAATGTTTTTGGAATCCGACCCAACAATACCATTTCTGGATGTACTTGTACACTATAATAACAACACTCCCACGACAAGTTTATACAAGAAACCCACCTAGACAGGTAAGTACCTGTACTGCAACTCCAATCACCGGAAAAGTGTGAAGTTAGGCGTGACAAGGAAATATTACTAAAACACTTAAGGAGCATGGCTACCTAGATTTAACAGGGAAGAGAAGAATAGATAACCGAAAAAGTTGAACCTAATATACAGCGATACAAAGGATAAGCAGCAAATATAAGGTACATATTGCCTTCAAATCGTCGAAAACACTCAGAGGAATACTAATACAAAAAACCGCACAATGAACTCCATGCAAAGCGGCAAATTATACATAGGAGAGAGCAGAAGCAAAGAAGCAAAGTAAGAATAACATCTGAAAAGGCCGAAACAGAGAGACCAAGAATCGCCGAAAATTCAAAGAAGCCACGTACATCGCACTGGCAGGAAATCCGATAAGCCAAGCTAGTGTAGAAATCAAACCCACGTGGATTCCAATAATGCCCGAAGAGCTTAGGCGCAATACACCTGCGCAATAGGTTACGGTGCATAATCCGCAATAAACTACTGTGCAGCCACGAAAAAGTTAAATATTGTATATACAAGTTATAACCAATCTATAGTGGATTACTCAGTGCCGCAGTGGTTAAAGTGCCAGAAAGGTACCTAGTTCGCACCTGAGAGTAATCAAATGCTTGAGAAAAAATTATAGTAAATGTATTCAACTTGTGCGAAATCATTCCGTCTCAGGACTAAGCCTGATGACGCAATCCGAGCCCCCTTCCGAAACGTCGCGCTACAAAAGTAAAAATTGTGGAAATAGGCCCATCAACTAATAAGAATTTAAGCTATTACGTTCGTGAAGAGGTTAATAATTTAAAGATGTTCAATAAGTATTGTGTAAACATGAAGTTTTCCAAACCAAAGAAATGAATAAGTTTATTTTTACTTTGTCCCTTTCCATTCTCCGCAATTTGCAGCTTCTCTGTAGTATTACGACTTATAAAAAAGATTTTCAATTTTTTTAGCCTGCTTTAATGGATATTGCATAACATCTTAGCAAGTGAAATATAGTGACAGTATATTAAAACAATAAGAATGATTTCATTGAAAGATTTGTTAAGAATAGAAATATATTTAATGCTGGGATGATTGTTTATTCAATAGCCCACACACAATCAAGTAAAGAACTTAAACAGTTTATCCCCAAATTAACGCAACAGTAACGGTGTTTTACACATATTCTTATATTCATATATTTTAAATTCTTATAACTTATTACTTTGAACGATGCAATTATTAATCATTTATTAATAAATGTATTTTATTAAAATTTCTTTGTAGAGTTCCAAACCCGTCTCCATTGGTGTTCAAACGCAAATGATATGTGAATTGTGTAATACGCTAACAGCACATCCCCTTCCTGGTTTTGTTCTGTAAAAGACAAGATAAATGCTTTGCTAGGGTTATGAGAATATAAAATAAACTTCAGTAACTAATTTAAAGTTTTATTATGTTAAGAATCGTAATAAAAAATAATTAACAATATGTTTTGTTACCATTCTATGACCTTCTGTACAGTAGGTAAGCAAAGTTCTGAAAATTTATGGATTAGACCGCCATAAAAAAAATAGTTCAGAGAATAAATTTTATAAACTCATAAATGCGATATACCAGCCTGAGTTTTAAGCAGCATTCATAAAAGTTTAGTAAACTACTTTCTGTGATATAGCGGATGCATATTTTAGATTTTTGTTAGAACTGTTGAGCCGACAAACCACTGTCTGAGGTCACTACTTTTCTACAGTAAAAACGGTTGCTAAAGTAATAGATGGACTGATATAAACTTTATTCTTAAGGGACAAAAGCACTTTGTAAATATACAACTGTTCCAGCAAATTTTTCAGAGATAGAATTAATGAAATCTTGTTCTGAATGTAAGATATGCTAAAAGGAAAAAGGATGAATATCTCTAAAAACATAAACTTTAATTTATTAAATAAGCTCATTTCAAAAGTAAAATGTTTCTGAAGAATAAGTGAATTTTATATGATATAAAAAGCGCACAAAATTATAAAGATATGTCTTAATCATAATTTTACATTGAACAAAATTAAGAAACTGAAAATGATTCTGTTCTAAGTATTTGTATACGAAATATAATACTAATGTAAAGTGGAAACCTTTTAATGGTCTAACACAATTTTGGAATTACTTTAGATATATTAAGTTCTATATTTCATAACATCTTTTACCTCAAGCTATTTAAGAAGTAAATTTAATTAGTAATTATAAGCTTATATTTAGAAATTTACTAAATTTTTTTCTAAAAGAGCTTATTCAAACAAGCTCTCTCTTAGGTAATATGGCTATTAATTAATGTCTGCGGGAGTGAAACAAAAATGCAATTTTAGTCAAAGTAATTATATATTCATTACCTATCAATAGTAAAAAAAACGCGTACAGTATTTTAGGCTTTTCATTCGATTGAAAAAAAATATCCCATGGCGTTTTCAGTTATAAATCAAAGAAGCTGATCGGCCATATATAATGTTCTTCAAGTACGATAACCAGTTGGAGGATCAGGGCGTTGCTTACTGTTGAACTACGGTTGTTTATGTTGTGAATACTTGAAATAATCAAACTACATTTATTATAATTTAATGCGAGGATCAGGGCGGTATTTCTTAATAGGCTGAAAAGGCTGCCGCCTAATTAATTTACGAAAATATATTACTTGGAAATATGTTTATTCTTTGCAGAACTTAATACGAATTTACCACACATAATTTTGTAGCACAAATTTCATGTAGTGTAATTTGGTTTGACAACACTGCAAGGCGCAAGCACAGCGATATGACAAAACTATAACCCCCACACAGGAACAAACCTACCTACCCTCTCTTGTTTTCGTTGCGGTAAAACAGTGTGTCAATAGGTGATGAACAACGGTAATGTTTTCTGTGTTCTGCTGTGTGGTTATAATTGTGTTGTGGTTACTAGTTTAAAGTATTCCGTTAAATAAGGTACAGTTCTTAAAAGTATGCTACTACGAGTGACAATAGAAAGAGACTCAGTGGTGCTGAATACAAAAAACGAGCAAAACTGAAACTTCAAGAACAAGAACGTGTTCTGAAACCAACGAAAAAAGTAGATTTGTTTTTTAAAACTAGTGACTCGTCAGTGGAGAAAAAGAATGATAAAGCAAAAGAAGGAAAATCTGAAAGTGCTAGTGGCAGTGCTGATATTTGTGATAATTCTGTAGGGGACGACAATGCTTTCACTTGACCGAGGTGTTCAAAAATAGCTGTGTTCTCAAAACGTACTGAAATACAACTAAGTTCTCATACATTAGTTAACTCATTACAGAAGGTCCCAGCTTTGTGGATCTTAAACGGTGGTACTAGAGACCTAATAGCAAAACATGCCTTTGACCAAAATAAAGATTTAGATTTCACGAGCAGCCTAAGAGAGTACAAAGATCAAAAAAGATATTTGACTAAATCTCTCTTGAAACGAAAGTTAAGAAATGAAGAAGTTTATGAAAGGAAATGGACGATTTTCTTCAAAAGCAGAGATTAATTTTCTGTGAACCTTGCTTAGCGTTTAGCAGCAGAGAAAGATCGCAATTTGCCGATAAAGATAGTTTCAAAGACTGGAAAAATGGAGAATGTAGTGCATGTCACAATGAAAAATTCGTCAATATACAAATCTGCAATAATTACACTAAAATCAAGAGGAATTCCTCTTAACCGTGTTGACAGTATGCTTAGTGGACTATGAGATAAAGAGATACACTATTGGAGAAATGTTATAACAAGAGTTGTAGCGGCTGTTAAGGTCGCGACATCAAGAGGCCTCGCTTTGAGAGGTGACTTTTGGTTGTTATAAGAATGGAATTCTTTAATGGCTTTAAAGCTGATACCCGAGTTTGGTACATTCTTTGCGACTCAGCGAAAAATACGGTAATTGTGGTAGCCAAACAAATTATCTCTCTTCCAAGACTTACGATAAGGTAATTCAATTAATGGCCCAAAATGTTAGGCAAGTATTTTTTGAAGAGTAGAAACAAACTAAATACTTTGCTCTCATCACAGACTCGACCCTAGACATGTCCATGTAGACCAGTTAGTCCTTGCTCTTGAATATGTTTCAAGTGAAGATTCCTTACTTTCATTCCATCAGGTGGTCATAAATAAGAATAAATTCTTTTCTCATTCAAGGACGCGTTCTAAGTCACTGTTAGTTGAGGCTACCATTTTCACTTTAACGCTCTGACTAGGCTTATTGTTGTTAGAAAATTGAAAAGAACCACAATGTAGAGCGCTGTCGTCTGGAAAGCAATAGATAGGGTTAGTTGTTGATGAAATGAGGTGATTTATGTATAGCAGGAAAAGCTATCACAGATCCTTGGGTACGCCCGCGTTAATACTGTTTTCGAAAAAACCATCTAACTGATGAACGTATCGGATAATCCTGGACAAAGGTCTTTGACATAACTAGGTGACGTAAAGGCACGTAAATGCACGTAAATGTACGTAAATGTACGTAAATGTACGTAAATTTACGCAAATGTACGTAAATGTACGTAAATGTACGTGAATGTACGTAAGTGTGCGTAGGTGTACGTAAATGTACGTAAATGTACGTAAATGTACGTAAATGTACGTAAATGTACGTAAATGTACGTAAATGTACGTAAGTGTACGTAGGTGTACGTAAATGTACGTAAATGTACGTAAATGTACGTAAATGTACGTAAATGTACGTACAATGAGAATGCGAAAATTAAACACATTGATTTAGTTAATCAAACTAAGAGGATTTCTTTCAACAAAGAATTATTAGGGCAAAAAATGATACCCGTTCACTTTGGTGTACCGTTGCTACATTTTCAAACAATAACAACAGCGGCAGCAAAGGGATATTACTAATTTAAATGTAAACGGTAATATAATCAAAGATATCTCTAATATAGCCACTGAATTTAATAAGTACTTTGTTAACACTCCTTGTGAATTGATAAAGAGTATAAACCCAAATGCCGGGTTGAATATGAAATAGATAAGTGTATCCATAAACGCCTCATTGTATTTATACCCATATACCGATCATGAATTACTAACATTATTAAATCATAAATTAAAAACAAACAATCTGCTGGTCATGATGAAATTCCGTTATTCATTCTAAAAAGTATTCTTATAGCGATTTTACACCATTTAACTTATTTGACAAATTTGTCGTTCATAACAGGTAGTTTCCCGGATAAACTCAAAACTGGCAAAGTTACACCGATTTTTAAAAGGATGATGCACACCTAATTGACAACTACAGGCCAATTACTATCTCTGACAGCTTTTCTGAAGTGTTTGAATATGCTTTTTAAATGGCTTAATTAATTTTATTGAAAACATAACATAATCACGTCTAATCAACACGGATTTAGATCTAAGTGCTCTACAAACACAGCTATATGCGACTTTTATGTCCGTATTATGTTTCATATTGATGCATGCAAAACCTGGTAGGAATCTTTGTGATTTGAGCAGGGATTTTGATTGCGTCAACCATTCTAAACTATTAGAACTTTTAGAAAACTGTGGTATCAGAGGTACTGCTCTTACTTGGATCTCGTCATTTTGTGCGAAAGAGAACAATACGTTGCAGTGAAAAACCATAAATAATCACACTACATATGGTATCTCGGATAGACTTCCTGTTACGATGGGTGTACCACAGGGCTCTGTGATAGGACCTACTCTGTTTATCCTGTTTATCAATAATCTTAGCCTAACCCTGAGTGCACAAAATTACATCTTGTACGCGGATGACATTTCAATGATTTTTCACATCCTGATGAAAACGCTCTCAACACATTGCATAAATGCGGTCACAACTGCTATGAATCTTTTAGCCAAACATGATCTATATTTTAATTCTAGTAAAACTCAGGTTATTAGATTTCATAACAGACAAAAAACTATATTAAACGTTAACTTGAATATAAATAACATGAGTTTATGTAACGTAACGCATACCAAGTTCTTGGGCATTTATCTAGACGAAACACTAAACTTTAAAGTGCACTGTGAGAAACTAACTTCTAAATTATCTTCTATTTCTTATATCTTTAGACAATTGCGGTTTATTTTAAATAGACCACTGATATCTGTGTACTATGCGCATATAGATAGTCGTCTACGTTACGGCATTTGCTTATGGGGTAGTTCCACTTCATTTAACTCTGTATTTTTAATTCAAAAGAGAATATTACACATTATGGCAAATAAAAAACATTTTGCATCTTGCCGTAATATCTTCCGAAGCTTTAATATACTTACCTTAACGTCCGTATACATTTTTGAACTCTGTGTATATATTTTCAATCATAAATCTACTTACAATCTGAACAAGGATATTCATAATTTCAATGCAAGAAATAAGAGCTTATTCCACGTTCCCTTTTCAAGATATAATGTGACTACCTACTCTCCGAATGTTTCAGGTCTTAAAATTTTAGCTGCTTGCCGAATTATATCAAATCGTATCATAATTTAAGAACCTTTAAGTCATCATTGAAATCCTATTTATTATAGAAATGCTTTTACGATATGTCAGAATTTTTTAATTGCTCTCAAACGTTTTAAACTTTCCTGTAAATTACTTATGTTTGTATTTTCTTTTTGTTTTTGTGTGTGATGTACATATAATTTCAATGCATATACAATTGACGTGTCTTATACATTATTATTTGTAATTCAAGACCAAATAAAAATAATAATAAATGTACGTAAGTGTACGTAAATGTACGTAAATGTACGTAAATGTACATAAATGAACGTAAATGTAGGTAAATGTACGTAAATGTACGTAAATGTACGTAAATGTACGTAAAAGTACGTAAACGTACGTAAATGTACTTAAATGTACGTAAATGTACGTAAATGTACGCGGCTCTTTACTGTCTCCGTAATCCGTTTCCCGAATTCGAACACTTAGGACAATTCTTTACCGTAAAATCCTTCTTTCCACAACGATAACAATAACGATTCTTAATGGTATCCTTACAACGCGACGCTAAATGTCCGGTCTTCTGACAATTCCAACATGATCTTCCCTCAACTCTACTCGGCGTTATCTTTACTTCCTGGATCGGTACTTCCTTATTCTTGGTCGTGACAACCGGTGGGGTTTCTCCCACGTACGCCTAATCTACTAGGTCGGAGCGTTTCCGACTAGGCGGTACATAACTATTCATCGCTTGAACTCTTTCTTCGATAAGTCTTCCATACTTAATTAGTTCGTTAATCGAGCTAACCTCCGTTAAACCCAATTGTGCCTGATAAGAAGGCGCGATATTTTTCCGCAAAATACATAATTGCTTATCCTCCGACAAAGTTTCGTTCAAACGCGAAAATAAAGTCCGCATAACAGCGATATAAATTCCTATAGTCTCGTCCGTACCTTGAGTACGACGCTTAATCTCATCTAATAATCTACTGGCTGGAATTGAATTTTCAACAATTCCACCAACTCACCCCAAGTCCTAACTTCCCTTCTAACGGAACGAACGTAAATCAAAGCGTTACCCGTAAACAAATCCAAACATTCCGAAAATAATTGTGCGTCATCTACTCTACGTGAAATCTGTAATTATGAAATCCGTTCCAAAAAAGCACTTAGCGATAAGGATTTAGTATCTCCCGAAAATGATAAATTCCATTTGCAAACTGGTGTACTTTTTACAAATACACTCCTAACAGGTGATGTACTTAAATTTAAATTACTAATCGGTACTGAAATATCTGTTTTTGAATTTTGATCGTCATTATTCGAAACACTGCTTACTATTTCCAAAGGTGAACTTTTTGAAACTACACGTTTATCCAAAATTTCGTATGTAGACTGAGCTACCGCAATTTCAACAAACAAACTTTCTTTAATCTTAACATCGATATCGGTTTTCGGAATTGAATTATTAACTCTACCTAACAAATATTTGAGCTTGGTTTCTATGGTCGTTAAAATTTTTGTGGACGGATTAATTTTGACTTCCTCTAATAATTTTCTAATTCCAATTTCGTTTCCTCAATAGCAATCTTATCTGTTTCAAAATCGAAAGGATAATCGGGACGTGATGAAATTTTGCCACTACTTTCCTCACTCAAAATATTCCGTAACAATGCACGTAACGCAGTTACCCCTAACGATAGATCACCTCCTCTAACCGCTATCTCATATCTTACCTCACTAGGTGTAAGCCTATCTACATTAATTTTATAACCCATATTTAATTTTTCGATACGTATATAAAAAAAACTTAATTCAACAATAAAATAATCCTGAAGCGAAAATACTGAAATACTATCCTAAGATGTCACCAAAAAAATAAAAATCTACGAAAAAAACCACCCTAAAATGTCCCACGTTGAAGCGCCAACTTTACCTGTAACGGTATAAACGGGTGGTAGAACGGGATTACAGATAAATTGGCCTTTTGCCTCGACTAGTCAGCGTGCGGATCATGGATTGATGTTAATAATTTTGCACATCCAGAATAATAAATCGTACGTCAGTCAAAATAGGGATGAAGTCAAAATCGGTTCGGTTAAGGGCGCCAGGATATTTGATAGACAAAATAAGGGTTGTCGTGCCAAAATTACGAGTACATAGCGTGTCTAAACATCCAAAAACATGCGCTTACCTATTCGTAATCAATCTCAGGTGTCGCTACAGCAACTCGCAAAATAACCTGAAAAAGGGCTTCAAAAGCACTGCACGCTAGTCAAATAAAAGCGTGATCAACACTTAATAAAATTACGTTACTACACCTCAGTGTAAATAATTTGACGTTAACTAATAATCAAAACAAAACAAAAAAAATTAAATAAAACACTAAATATTAAGAACGTTATTAGTCAAAAATAGAAACAAAAAGTTACGTTATTACTCAATAACAAAGAAAAAAACTAACTTCGTTACGTTATAACTAAATTATCGGTAAATTTGCAAAAAAAAACTGGTATGCAACACAGAAGGGTTTCCACAGAATACAAAACACATTTATAAAACAAAACAAAGCTATAATAAAATAAAATAAGGATAAATATAAACATACGATAAAGTGTATGGACAAAAAACTACAAAGGCTTATTTGGCGACAGGATGTCTGATCAGAATCTGCTTACGCCGTACTAAATCGTAAACCTAAATATAAATAAACCGTGGATAATATACCCACACTACAATAGGGTCGATTGCCCTTTACTAATAAAATCAAAAATAGAAAAAAAGTGTGAAGCGGAGCGTTAAAACTATAATTAATTCCAATAATTAAATTTAAAACAACAACTTACGTTAACAAAAAAAAACGATGCACAACTCCGCTTTCCAACCTTCATCAACAAATAAAATAATTCGAGACACACAAAAATCTTCAAAATTTTCAATATAAAGCCCACTGTTATATTACCTTACAGGTCTAGCTAGCACCTCCTCTGTGTTACAACGATAGATACGACCAGGTGATCGGTTATAACGGAATGGAAACTCCTGGTCCGGCAAAATGATGATAAAATGTTGACTGATATTCTGTTATACACGAACAATTTCTTAATTTAATCTCGTTAAAAGGTTAATGTAGTGTTCAAAATTGCTTGATAACTTTTAACTTTTAAGGTTCCTTTAAATAATTTTAATTTTCCACTAACAATCCTATTAATTTGTTTAAATAACTATAAATTTTAATATATATGCGAAAGTTTCTTTATCTTTACACACGCTTCATACGATAATTAAGTGGCACTCAAGAACGATGATTTTAAGTAAATCCGCAAAGGCGATATAAACCAAGAAGTCCATCGACGCACTAAGAAAACACGAAGATGTCCTCCAGGTAATGTTACGTAAACTCGAAACCGGCACTAGGTATAACCCTATGGTGGTGAACAATTTTAATAAATCCCTTTGTCACAGGTTATCTTCAGAATAGTTAAACTACCCTTACTACACAAAAAGTACGTTCATTAAACACCACAAGGTCCCAAAATATCAACGTTCTAAACCACCCCCTTAAAGCGTAACACAAGCGGCAACGTACAACTACTCGAAAGCGTGATCTGTCTTAGACTCCCAAAATTATTAATAATTTCCATTTTGGATTTTGATCCCACTACTCATAAAAATCTTATCTACTTTAATTCCACCAATTAAAAACGGAAGGGAAAATTTAGTACCCCAATACCTAAATTTCGTTCTCGTCCGTAAGGACTCGGTAAATTTTGAAAAACAACACGTCAGCAAGATCAACGAATACAGCCTCTGTATGTTTACCTTAAAGTACGAACAATAAGGCCCACATGTTTCTCTATCAATCAAAACCAACATACTCATATTCATCCGGACAACTAAGTTAAGCGACTTTTGTCGCGACAATGACATCATACACAGATAAACCTATACTATTCATTTAACGTACTTAACTTTCTATTATATTTTCGGAAATCAAACGAAATAAACCTTATTTAAATTTATAAACTACTATTTACAAATAAGCGTTAATCAATATTCAATAAACGAAAATAATACGGAAAAACAACCTAAATTTTCGGAATAATAATTTAAAAACACCAACTAAAGCTCGCCGTACACCTCCCATCCCTAAAGCTCGCTACACGTTAAAACAAATTTACTATAAAACATAACTTGACAAAAAAAATATATGTGTATTCGGAATCTAACTAAGTACATAAGACTACAAACAAAATTACCCAATACGTATACAGGGTGTTCAAAATACCCTGACAATGTGTGTAAATGTGTGTAAATGTGTGTAAATGTGTGTAAATGTGTGTAAATGTGTGTAAATGTAAATGTGTGTAAATGTGTGTAAATGTGTGTAAATGTGTGTAAATGTGAGTAAATGTGTGTAAATGTGTGTAAATGTGTGTAAATGTGTGTAAATGTATGTAAATGTATGTAAATGTATGTAAATGTATGTAAATGTATGTAAATGTATGTAAATGTATGTAAATGTATGTAAATGTATGTAAAGGTATGTAAATGTATGTAAATGTATGTAAATGCATGCAAATCTACACAAATGTATGTAAGTGTGAGTAATTGTATGCATGTGTAAATGTAGCAAAAGTTTTTCAAGTAATCATCGTCGCCTTCAGGTAGCTTTCATGAAGGTACATCAGAAGCTAGATCTTTAACTCCGAGAAAACTTTCACTTAACAATTCGATACTGCATCCAAAGACACCTCTTAGAGGACCAAGAAGATTCCGGTAGTGCGGAGTACTAGTTACGTAATCGTTTTCATAAGTTTGGTATATTTATATTACATTCAAAAACTGGGATTTTTCAAAGCACTTAGTGTTTGGTCATTTCTTGTTGTTGATGTATGGGCGGGGATTATCAGTGATTGTCTTACTTAGTGGCGGTATGTGTCTTTTTGCACTCCCGTATAAAAATCTTTTTGCATATTAAAATTAATGAATGGACAGTTATGAAAGTAATATTTTTCAAGAAAAATCCAGTGTACAATGTTTAAGTAAGACTAAGGTAACTAAATAAGTAATACTATTTAACGCAAAGTCCTACATAAGACAAAAGAAAATTAGGAGACAATCCAGTCTGACATCAACCTTCATATTAAAAAAATTCTCGTCTTAAGACACAATTACTCATTATTTCCAAAATTAAAACGTTTACATGTCTCCTCCTTAAAGCGCTCCGACTGCTCTTAATTATTAGCATATTACTATGTATAAGTGCAAACTAGAACGATAATATACAAGTACAAAACATAGTTCTAAAGTAAAGCATCAATCACTTTCTGTACTACTATTATTTAGTACCGTAGCAATTTTTATACCGTCATGGAAAACAGTTGTGACAAATACGAAAACAGACTGAGCACTACTGGATAAATTTATTTCAAATATTTTCAATGCGTCCATTTCACAAATTTAATTTTTAAGCAAGGCATGGAAACTGCTGGCTGGAAAATTTGTTACTACTCACACTGTCAATCAGCTGAATTCTATTTTAAGTAAAGTATATTTTAAGAATTATTAGAAAAGATTGAATATTGGATATTAATTCATAACTATAAAAAACTCTGCAAATTGTATCAATACTTCCACACCAAAAATTTAAATTATGCTGTCAAATTGACATTTACACTATTTGTGGTACGAAAAAATTATAGGGACAAAAATACTTACAATTAGATCAATGTCATTTTATTTATACCAACTTAAATGCTATAAATATGGAATGGAAAAATTTAATACAACAGTATTGTCAAAACCTGGTTGCGTCTATGCCTAGATTATTAACATTCCTGATAGAGAAGAATGGAGCTATGATTAAGTGAAGTTAAATTTGTTACTAAATTCTAAAATATAATTTGTTCAAATTTATTTTTAAACTGACATACCGTCAAAATATTTTAACCTCTTTTTGGTAAATCTCTTTTGATAACACTAAGTTCGAGATATTAGCAAAAAAAACCATAAATTTTAAAAATCGTTTTTTTTGTAAATAACTCCAAGACTATTAAATTAATGAAAAATTACAAGAATTCTTTTCGATCAGAAATTTGAATTTCTATATAATGCCAAAATTTTAAAAAAATCATGTGGACGGGTACCAAAATCTATTTTTTTGTAAATATTTCGAAAATGACAAAATTTTCGGAAAAATTCCAAAAACACTTTTTGTGCGAAATTTTATTTATTATCTAATGGTCTTTCCATTTTTTGAATATGTTAAGTAGTTCCGGAGATATTTAGGAAAAACCTGTTTTTTAAAGTGACGGTTTTTTGCTAATATATTGTAAACAGTTTGTTGTACAGAAAAATTATAGGAATAAAAAATACTCACAATTACATTACTAATTACATATTAAAAGTAAAAAAAATATAAAAAAATAAAAATTTGCAAAAGGGTAATTTTACCCCTTTCCTCATACCCCATTGACCCCAAAAACAATCAGTCGCTTTGGGTAGTTGACGTCTATATGTGTGCTAAATTTCAAGTTTTCAAAGTTATGGAGTACACACACAAAAACACAAGATTTTGTATTTAGACGCCATCGAACATTTAAAGCGATTGAGCAAAAAAAAATTTTTGAAAATTTTGTTAGCGATACAGTACTTCCCATCCATTGGCTTTCAATTTCAATATCGTTAAACGAAGAGTGAGTTCTAGTCAATCCTAATATACGATATTTCTTCAATTTGTGTACTGTATGAAATGCTACTATAAAGCGATTCTTACTCAACCTAATTTCGTACACCCGATTAATATAAGCAAACGTTTATTTATGTAATAAGTATAGCTATGTGTGTGATATTACGATACACGGAATGTAATATTGATTAACCAAAACCCTCATCAACATTACACAAATAGAACAGTTTATTACGAGACTGGTGATGTTACTGACGTAATGGGTAACAATGTTACTTTTGTAGTTTACTAATTAGCGTTAGAAGCGGAAAATTTGACTCCGTAGCATTGTGGATATTAATTTATTTTACTTATCCATATGTATATATATATATATATATATATATATATATATATATATATACTATATATATATATATATATATATATATATATATATATATATATATATATTGGTGATACGAACGATCGGTTCCAATATTCGCACGCATATGTAACCTTCTTTTGGACTAAAATTATTAATTTGGTAACGGTTTTGACATTACAGTTACGCTAGTTACTACTACCTTAGCAGCCACATTTCTTTCCATAGTAACAGTATGTTTGCAATTATAGAACATTAACCTACGAATGCGCCTAAACTAAGGCAAGGTACCTGCAGCAAGAAGGTTGAGAAAAACTTCTAATTTTAAGTTCTCAGGTGTCCAATTACATTACAACTGGTCTAACCGTTTTTATGTAACGCACAAAAATGTAATTTTTAAGTAGCACAGGCAAACAGCCTCCAGAGTAACGTGATAACTCTATCTTAGTAGTATTAGGATACTCGATATGACTAAGTAGGATAATAAATTTTCTGCCGAAGGAGAACCTATTCAAGCTGGTAGATCTTATGTCCGTAAATTTAGACAAATCCAAAATGGCATGTAAATTTATCAGTTTATGCACTAAACGATCGTTTTCTTGATCTAGAGACAATATTTTAGCAGTCTAACATCTCGTTTGTCTCAAACGTTCGGTAACTTATTAAACAAAAACACATATCCAAGTATAATTCGTCCTATTTTCAAAAAGGCTGCAACATGAGACTATGTAACGTTTAAGTCTAAATGACAGTTTATGTTATTATTGTCAGTACAGATGCAAATGTTTTTGTTTTTTACTTTTTTACAAGTATACTATTTTTATTTATCACTTAACGCAGTGTATCATTCTATCTGATGGAAAACCAACAACGGTGGCGATAAACAGTTTGGCTTATTTAGAGGTAACCAATTAGACTAACTAACGCTTTCCAGCAAGAGTACCAAAATCCCGATAAAATTAATACTTTCCACATAAAGAAGCATAAGAGAACGAATTGTAAAGTTTTTCAATCTACTGATATACCAAAAAATGAATAAATCAATAGATGTTGAGCGAAGTCCAATAACCTAAACTTCAGCCAACATTTTTGTCTCTTATGCGTTTCTAAATCCCTTATCCCTTATCCAAATGAGATGAGTCATTGATCGTATGACTGCGTGGGACACGCGCTATTTGTAATTTTTAATTTAAAAAAAGTGACAGAAAAATATCGATAAACTAGAAAAAAATGTGAGCCGTACCGAAATCCCTTAACTGAAATTATCGATACAAGCGAAAATCGTTGAACCAATTTTAATATTTGGTATACCGGGAATTTTGGGCGCTAGGGATGATTTCATGGTTCCATTTTTTTTATTCATTAAAAGGCGTAGATAATGCGCCAGGGTGGTTAGTTTTGTACAAAAGCTACGAAACGAAAAAGTCGTTGGTACATTAGCACAAACAGCAAAAGTTATTTGCTCAGCAGGATAACCAGAATTGTATTATGTCCTGTAACATTTTAACGTCATTATAAAAATCTATGTGGATAGCTTAATAATCTTTTGTTTATCAACAATTTAGTATATTAAATTAGAAAGCAAACAAAGACTGTTCATTTTTGCGAAGACTTACTTTTTACTTATTTTTGCACTTACTGTATATAATGCCGAGTTGTAGTTCTTACCTGTAACAAAATAAAATTAATAGTAAACAATACTCCATTTATGAACACTATTAAAAGTAGATTTCAAAAAATGATAAACAACCCAACAGTTTCCAAAGCATAGTGAAATCTCTCTAATGCGGTCTCGTAACAAAATATTTGCTGCAGTATTTTAATTATTTTTTATTTTTAGTGAAACCAGTTGGAGTTAACTTTCATAGAGTTTTTAATGCAATACAATATACAACGTGTCCCAGATAACATTTCCAGCATGGGGATCTCGCTTATTATAAAAGATACAGATTTGGTTAAATTAGATGAATTACTCCTAAGGATTAGTGAAATTATAGGACACTCTCCAATTTCCAAATTTCCATGTATTTTAAATGGCAAGAAAAAGGAAAATGTCAAATTTCTTTTTCTTGTAATATCTTTTATGTTATATTAGATATATAAATTTTATTTGCACTTTCTTAAGATATTTTTTATGCAGAATTTAAATATCAATTTGGATTTTTTTGCACTTTCTATTTTTAGTTTCAACCCTAAATTAGATTTTTCTTATGAAACGACAAGTCGGCTTTGAAATAATTGATCGTGTTTTTATCCTCTTTAGAATGATATAGCACATGTACTATCTATTTTAAAACAACAAAGAAAATTTAAAAAATGTAACTTTTGATTTTTAAATGGCATCATAACCATCTGATCGATATTTTGAATTCAGCAAGAAATTCTGAATACAACGGTTAAAGAAAAAAGAACTTAATTTAATTAATTAATTAAATAATGCTACTATAAAACGCTAGAATTTATGAAATTTTTGTTAGGAATCTCATGTCAATCATTTATCTGCTTGCAGCGACCTTCAGTCGACCAACCAACCACAAACCACTTTCTAAATTGGGATTGTACTTATGAATTTCGTGGTAGAAGCAGTGGCGGTGTAGGCTTTTTCTTAAATGGTTTAAAAGTGGCTACTGGTTATAAAAAAATTTTTATTTCGAGTATTAAAAATTATACATGGATAAATAAAAACTAATATGTATTATTTCACTAATTAAAGAACGTTCAAAATAAGTACCTAATAAATGTTCTTTTATTGACAGATAGTTAGGGATTTTTTTGTCATTAAATCTCCCCAATGTACTAATGCGCATAATGACAAGTTAATTACACTGAAAAATCCCTAACTATCTGTCAATAAAAGAACATTTATAATGTACTTACTTTGAACTTTCTCTAATTAGTGAAATAATATTTAAAGCAAATGTTTGTTTATTATGTTATTTATTCTGCATTAACGGGGGTGATATTGTTTGGAAGTTTTGTAGCAGTTGTTATCATTTTATAAACAGGAGCTCACAGAAGAAGGCCGGATTGAGATTTTGATTATTTTGGATTACGGTGATCGAAAAATAACCTATCAAGCTGCCAGCGACATTTTCAATACCAATCATCCAGAAAGGGCTGTACCAATTACAAAATCAGTTGTTTTTAAAACTCATTCAAGGTGGTTTCAATACAGAAGTGTAAAATATACTAGACGAAGTGGGAGACCTAAAAGTGCGACAAATATGGATAAAAAAATTGAAGTAATCCAGAGCATTGCTGAACAATCAAAAACTTCAATAAAGCAATTGGCACTGGATCACGACATATCTGATTCTTCAGTACAAAGAATTTTAAAAACCTCCAAGGCAAAGCCCTACAAAATTCAGTTGCACCAAGAAGTGGACGCCGAACACTACAGACGACTGGAATTCTGTGAAACCTTTGAGGAGTTCTAGGATCGTGGAGACCTCTTACCAAACAGAATATGTTTCAGGACGAAGCGACGTTTTGTTTGAATGGGCAGGTCAACAAACAAAATTTTAGATATTAGTCGTTAGATAACCGCACTGCATAGAACAATGCCATACTCAGCACCCACAAAAGCTAAACGTTTGGGTGGGCATCATCAACGATAGAATAGTTGGACCATTACTTATTGAAGGTAATCTAAATATTGAGAAATATTTAGATTTGTTGCAAAACCAAATAGTGCCCGCCTTACATCAAATGTTTGGCCAACAAAACAGTATTTGGTTCCAGCAAGATGGAGCTCCAGCACATTATGGTCGACAAGTAAGAGAATTTTTGAACCAAATGTTTCCTAGGGCGAGGAGGTCCCATCGAGTGGCTACCTAGATCGCCCGATCTTACTCCACTGGATTTTTTCCTGTGGAGATACTTAAAAAACAAAGTGTATGTAAATCGGCCGAATAATTTAGATGAACTTCGGCAAAAAATCATACAAGAGTGTGAGGCAATTCCTGTGGAAATGATTCAACGATGTGTTGAAGAATTTTCTCATCGTTTACGATATTGTGAAGAAGCAAATGGGGAACATTTTGAACATTTGCTGTAAATAATTGTGTCAATTAGACGCTTTAGTTTTTAATTATAATTTTAATAAATGTCGAAATAAAATTTTTATAACCAATTGTAATATCCATTTTAAACCATTTAAGCAAAAGCCTACACCGCCACTGCTTCTACGACGAAATTCATAAGTACAACCTCAATTTAGAAAGTGGTTTGTGGTTGGTTGGTCGACTGAAGGTCGCTGCAAGCAGATAAATGATTGACATGAGATAGTTAACAAAATTTCATAAATTGAGCGTTTTATAGTAGCATTATTTAATTAATTAAATTAAGTTCTTTTTTCTTTAACCGTTGTATTCGGAATTTCCTGCTGAATTTAAAATATCGGTCAGATGGTTATGATGCCATTTAAAATCAAAAGTTAATACCATTTACTCGTAACTGGAGCATCCAATCAAAAATTTATGAAGAATAAAAATGTCCGCAAATATGTCTAATATACCTTCCCGAAGGTTTCATCCTGCTAATGCTTATGGCTTTCGTGCTACATCGATGTTTCCATACTTGATATATATATATATATATATATATATATATATATATATATATATATATATATATATATATATATAGAAATTGGTTTTAGTGAACGAACAGAAGTTCAATTTAATAATCATTAATTGTATTGTATTTAAAATTAACTTTTAAAGTACACAGAGTAAAACATTAACTCGAGTGGGACTTGAACCCACGACCTCCACTTTGCTAGAGTGGGGATCTTCCATCTGAGCTATCGAGGAGGCAAGTCACAATCGATCCAAACTTGAACTGTATGTACTTCCCTAGTTAAGATATATTATAATTATTATACACAGAATGGAGGATCACAGTCAACTTTTTGTGAATGTCATGTGAGCCCGCAATTCTCTAAGGTTTCTCACATGACAACACGTGACTGATAGTTAATTTTCATTTGCTGTATGCATACAGTTCAAGTTTGGATCGATTGTGACTTGCCTCCTCGATAGCTCAGATGGAAGAGCGCTCTAGCAAAGTAGAGGTCGTGGGTTCAAGTCCCACTCGAGTTAATCTTTACTGTATGTACTTTAAAAGTTAATTTTAAATACAATACATTAATTATATATATATATATATATATATATATATATATATATATATATATATATATATATATATATATATATACATACACACCATACATCACACATCACACATTTACACGTCACACATTCACATTACACATTACACATTACACATTACACATTACACATTTCAAATTACACATTACACATTACGCGTTACGCGTTACGCATTACGCATTGCGCATTGAGCACAACGTGTTACGCACTACGAATTACGCATTACGCATTACACATTGCGCATTACGCATTACGCATTACGCAATACTCATTACACATAGCGATATAGCTGAGAAACACCTTGCATTCCTTGGGAGCTCAACGATATATTGACCCTAAACAATGAGGCTTTTAAAACTCGCTATACGCAGCTGACTTCGCCCTCGCCTATGTAAAAGTGGTTGGAAAAGGCATTGTTGAAAGACTAATTTCTCCATTGCTTACCTATATGACGATATCAATGAACCTCGTTGCTGCTTTGTGTCTGAGCTAGATCAGTGGGCTTGTTTATAGGCTAGAAACGGTTCGATTTTAAGCTGGTGGTATTGGAACCGCTACGCCACCGCATGACCTTAACAGATGGCAATCAGTATAACTTGACCTTGAAATATTATTTCTGTTCCAGTCTTATATTAATTCCGTATCTAGCTTTTTCACACCCATGTAAATTCCACAATTTTTTGGGTTTATTATGCAAGCAATAACTACTAGTTAATTGTGTATGTTTAAAAACACTAAACCTTTAAATATACTTACTTCAGTTTTGATGTATCAAATTTATATAGAATTTAATTTTCAGGCTTGAACGAAATGATAGTATTAAAAATATAGCTCTCTGTTAACTGCACTGGAGGATAACGTAATATTTTGTAATGCAGCAGTATAGTTGTAAGTAAATGTGTACGTGTACGTGTATGTTGGCTCATATGTGCTTGAAACGTGTTTTGTTTTGTGTAGCTATTTAAAATCCCATTTATATATTTACTAGTTATTATGAAAATGTAACGGATTATTTAACATAAGTAAATGAAGAAATAAATACATATAGTATCATAATTAAAATTATTGCAGCATTTGTTTGAATACTGTATAATTTAAAGGTACACCCGTATAAATAGACTAATATTAATTGCTTCCAGCGAGACTAATATATTATTCCGCATACAGAGAATAACTCAAATAAAGTAGAAAATGAAACTTGGCGTGCAAATAGAAAAATTGAAGTATAGTAGCACCTATTTCATAAATCTTGCACAACATATATATTGCCTTAATATCAAATATAAACTTAATAAATTGTTGGAATTACATTTTCTTTTTCTTTTATGAATCTTAATGTTTCATTATTTAAGCGCTTTTCAATGGTAGGTAAACTTCTTCTTGTCCAAAATCGAAATAAAATGATTATAAAAAGAGACCAGCAAGTCTTTTAGTGTGAAAAAATATCTCTATACAAAACATAAAACATTACTCTACTTAATGGATTTGGTCGTTCTGTTATTTTGCATAGCATATATACTATCTTTATTTAAAAATCTCTTCATGGAGCTACAACAAAGGAATTAAATTAGGATTACCGTACGTTACTGTAACACTAAATGTTAGCATATATAGAAACGCAAATAAGCAATCCCATTTGAACTAAGTTTAGTTGAAAACTATTTTTATTAGAGAACCATTATCGAAACTAGTATTTTAGTTATCTCTTAGTTTTCAATCTGGTTCATTAATAAAAGTATATAAAGTTTCATAATAAAATAAAAATGTGTAAAATATTTTATCTATACCACTTTAACCTGGTCGTAATAAAGTTTATACGTCGAGGCTAATCAAAATAGAAAGAACTTTTATGCTTGAAAGAAACGACGTCAAATATATATGTTAACTTTTGTTTTAATGAAGCAATACCGCAGATTTAAGTAATTCTAGCATCATAAAATTTGCAAGTTGGCTTTTACTCAATTAAATTCACAAAATAAGGAACTAAGTAGCAGTACTGAAACAATTTAACTCACGCTACCTAATCATTAATGTGTTAATCTAGTATATTCCTTAACTAAGTAACTTACAATATATTTCAATTCTTTCACTTGACAATTTTTAGTTAACACTTTGCAATTGTAGAGAAACATACGCAATCTTTAAGTGCAAATTCCGGAATATGATCATAACAATAGAAATTCAATGATAGTCTTATTGCAATAGCTTCTTTTAAATTTCTTTTCTATATTCTAAAGTTTATTTCGTATTTATTTGGTCATACTAACAAATGTACTATGGAATTTTTCAAAAGAGGGTACTGGTAGTATTTCCACCACACAGTTCATTTCACTAATTTTATAGGCTATTATAAATGCAAACGTGTGTCCCGATTTCGTTGGTTGCGTTGTTTTTTAAAAATATCGTTGTTATTATCCAAGATAGAAGTTTGCAGTTTTTACATTCACATACTGCTTTGTTGCCCTAGATTTCATGGCAAAATTGAAAATGTAGTATCTTCTTTTGCATTCGACTTATACCTGGCTTGATTCTATTATACCGATGTATTTCGCGAACGGTACTTACATAATACAAAGTGCCGAATTCAGTGGCGGGCTTAGAATTTTTCTAAGGGGTGCGGTTTTTGAGTAATAATATAAACTTGCATTTCTTTAATGGGAATCATAGTTGGATTGGCAACCATCAGCTGCAGTTCTGTCTTAGCTTTTCAAAAATATTCCATTCCTAAAAATATCTTTCAAATATTGTTTTCAACAAGACGGCGCCCCAGCCCATAATGTTTTGGCAGTGAGGAATTACTTAAAAAACCATTTTCTAAACCGTTGGATTGCAACTTTCAGTTCGGTGTTATGGCCGCCACGGCCAGATCTGTTAATACTGGATTGTTTCCTATAGGGTTTTCTGAAAAACATAATTTATCAAAACCGTCATAATACGGAACCGAATCTATCAATCCAACGATTTGGGAAACGGTTTTCTGAGTAATTCCTCACTGCCAAAGCATTATGGGCTGGGGCACCGTCTCGTTAAAAAAAATATTTGGAAGATGTTTTACAGAAAAGTCTATATCTATATTTTTGAAAAGCTAAGAAAGAACTGCAGCTGATGGATGCCAAGCCAACTACGATTCCTATTTAAAAAAAAGGCAAGTGTATATTATTACTGAAAAACCTCACCCCTAGAAAAATTCTACGCACGCCACTGAATTCGGCACTTCGCAATATATAAGTATCGTCGATATCAGTATGATAATATTAGGCGATGTATAAGACCTTGAAAAAAGTGTAGAAATATCGACGTTTGACTATAAGACGAAAACAAAAGAGGATACTAAATTTTCGGTTTTGCCATGAAATTCTAGGTCAACAAAGTTACGTGATAGTAAAAACTGAAAACTTCTATGTTTGATGATAACAAAGATATCTTTAAAAACATCTAAAACAACCAAATCGGGACACACTGTACAATTTGAAAAAGAATTGTAAAAATGAAGCAATAATAGTTAACGTCAAAATCCCAAAAACAGTTACTTAATGAAAAGGAGTGTATTAATGACGTCTATTAATACATCCTATTTTAAACAAAATAATTCATTAATATCGAAATTAATAAACGATTAACGAAAAAATATATTTCATATTACTGCAACTATTTCGTGTCGTAGAAAATATAAGCCTTCTCTCCAAATTACAAATCTTTAGCTTTTGTCAACATATACCAGGCAAATTATATATAAAAGCTTTAGTAAATAGGTCAGTTGATTTAAAATTCTCTTTAATCTTTTGGCTTGTAAACGTGTATTTTTATACATAAGTGTAACATATCCATTTAATTTTCTTTCGACAACAGCTTTTGTGGTGAATAATATTTTCCCTGTGTGTGTAATAATTATTAAATTGCTAGTATATAAAGGAAAAATGCCATCGTTATATGGAATCTGTAACAAGCATGGTAATAAGTTAATCTTGCAGTGCGATTATTGTAAAATGCATTTGCACTCTACATGTGTTTAAAGGTATGCCGGTGACACTAAGCATATAACTCGTCAGTATATTAAAGGAGTGAAATTTGTAACGGTATAAATGGATGGTAGAACGGATTACAGATAAAATTGGCCTTTTGCCCCGACTAGTCAGCGTATGTGTGGGTATGATGTTGATGAATTTTGCACATCCAGAATAGTAAATCGTACGTAAGTCAAAGTAGGGATGAAGACGTAATCGGTTCGGTTAAGGGCGCCAGAATGTTTGGTAGTCAAAATAAGAGACGTCGTGCCAAAATTACGAGTACATAGCGTATCTAAACATACAAAAGCATACGCTTACCTATCCGCAATCAATCCCAGGTGTCCTCGACAACAGCTCAGCAAACCACCTGAAATCGGGCTTCAAAATAGCACTACACGCCTGACAAACAAAAGCGTGTTAATCACTCAATAAACTTACGTTACTAGAGTCGCAGCAAACTCTTTTCCAATGTGGGATAAACGTCAGCGCTTGACATTGTTGCCAAACGTATGAAATTCGACGTCAACATAATACTTAGGTTATATTGTTTACATTTATTTTGAAAATTAGTTTTGATGTAAATACTGTTCTCAACTAAGTAACAATACTTTTAACAGTTCTTAGATCATTTTGCGATGATTAAGCAATTGTAACATTTGAAGTAGTCATGTATAATTTCGAGGAGCTTATCGAAAATCTCAAAGTGTGGAAAACGTCAAAATTAGAAGTTATGTGTAAACAGAAGAGCTGACAACATTGTAATTTATTTGGCAGTTCTAACAACCCAACAACGTGTATTTCACTAACATAGATATATCATTTGTAATTATCAGGGTTATTATGGAAGTTGGTATGTTAAGTTTGTCTCTCTCTAACAATTTCACCCCACAACGGAAAAGATTTTGCCGTGACTATACACCTCAGTGTAAATAATAAGGCGTTAACTAATAATCCTAACAACAAAAAAAAAACAAGCTATAGAATGCACTCTAAATGAATTAATACTCAACTAAAAATCAAATAAAACACTAAATGTCATTTACGCTATTACTCAATAATAAAAACTGTAACTTCGTTACGTTAAAACTTAAACTCATAAACTACCGGTAAACTTGCAATTTGCAAAAAACTTTTATGTAACACAAAAGGGTTTTCACAGAATTAAAACAATTTATAAAACCTAACAAAGCTATAATAAGATAAAAAGATAAAAAATATTATAAATGTACACATACGATAATGCGTATAAACAAAAAAATACAAAGGCTTAAAGGGCGACAGAATGTCTGGCCAGGATCCTGTAACGCTGTTCTAAATGGCTTAATCTATAGATACATATATATATATATATATATATATATATATATATATATATATATATATATATATATATATATATATATATATATATATATATGTGGATTATTTACCCACACTGCTATAGGGTCAAGTGCCCTTTAATACTAAAATAAAAAAGTGTGAAGGCGGAGCGTCAGAATTATGATTAATTTCAATACATAAACCAAAGCAACAACTTAATTTAAAAGGTAAACGACTCCGCTTCAAACCTTCGTTAACAAAAAATAATTCGAAACAAGAAATCTTGAAAATATTCAATAAAACACAATATTTATACTACCTTAATGCCTAGATTAACACCTCTCCTGTGTTACAACAATTGAAAATGAACCAGGTGGTCGATTACTGCCAGTACGGAAGCGGAATATCCCTGCTCTGACAAAATGATGAACGCAAATGTTGACTAATATTCTTTTGTACACAAACGATTCCTTGATTGAATCTCGGTAAAATGTTACTGTATTAATTAAAAACTTCTTTTAAAATAATAATTTGTGCGCTCAACTTGCTTGTTAACTTTATCTTTCAAATAGTTTTATTTACACTAACAATCCAAAACGTTATTTAAATAACTGTAATTTTAATATACTGCGAAAGTTTCTTTATATTTCAACACGCTATACACGGCAATTAAGTGGCACTGCAAGAACGTTAATTTAATAAATCCGCAAAAGAGATATAAACCAATGAGTTCACAGAAGCACTAATATAACACGACGATGATCCCTAGGTAACTTGATTACGTAAAATCGAAATCGGCACTAGGTCTAATCCTTTGGTGATTGAACAATTTTAATAAAATCCTTCACAGGTTTTCTTCAAAAGTAGATAACTACCCTTACAACACAAAAGTACGTTCGTTAAACACCAAAGGTCCAATATATCAACGTTCTAAACCACCCGTTAAAGCGTAACAACAAGCGTCACCGTACTACTACTGAGAGCGCGATCAGTTTCAGAATCGTCAAATTATATCCAAAATCCATTTTGGATTTTGAATCCCACCACTCAAAAAAATCTCATCTAATTTAGTTCCACCAATTAAAAACGGAAGGGAAGATTTGATATCCCTACACACAAACTTCGTTTCCAACCGTAAGGACTCGACAATTTTCAAAAGTGTAAACGTCAGCAGAATCAACGTGCAAAATATTTCTGTATTTTCATTAAAGTACAAGCAGTTAGTCCCACATTCTACCTCTACGATTCAAAACCAACATACTCAATATTAAACTGAACCACAACAATTACTCGACTTCATGTCGTCAGCATGACATCAAACACACATATAAAGTTACATTCTTTCTTTAAGTTACTTAATTTTAAGGAAATCAAACGAAATAAACCTTATTTAAACTTATATACAACTATTTACAAATAATACGCTACTCAACATTCAATAAACGGGGAATAATAAGGAAAAACAATGTAAATTACGGAATAATAATTCACAAATAAAAACTTAAGCTCGCAACACACCTTCCTTAAAGGTCGCAACACACGTAAAACAAATTTATCCATAAAACTCAACTTGACAACAAAATTAGACGGTAAATCGCTAGAAAATCGTGATCCTATCACAAATTTTTGCAATAGTTGTATAAACAGACGGATAACTTTTCAAAATTAAAAATGATGTTGAATGTAGTAACGAAACGGGTAGAAAAATTAAATCAACCTGAAGAACTATCTCCTGAAGTTTTTGAATCTGTGAGTTCGCGAAGCTCAGGACATTAGAAGGTTATGGCTTTAGTATTTTATTGATTAGATTTTTTAATTCTTACTTAGAAAATCGGAATCAAATGGTAATGGTAATATAACTTTGTGTTCTAATTGTAACAGATTTTATTTCACATTAGGATCCTTAATTGATTAGGAAATAATGTTTAAAGGTTATATTTAATGATTGTCCTATCAAGCGAAGACCATGCACCGAACAAAATAAAATCAAGAGATCAAATTTGCTCACAAATGAATGAGAATTCCAAAACTAATTTTTATTTCAAGAGAAAGCACTGGTAAAAATAATAAAATTGTTTGTACATCAGAAATTGCATCTTGATGCATTAAAGACGTATACCAAATTTTATAAAGATATCTACAATAGTATCACAGTCGTTATAAAAAAGATTTTTTTCTGGAAACTTTAACACCTTGTATTTCAAAAGTTAGGACGTTTACGACATTCGTTCACATGAAGTTTTTTCTTAAAATGCGTCCAAGAATCGACCTCTAAAGTATTAGCCTGTCTATAAGGAACACCCTGTATACATGCATATTTATTTTATACTATTTTAGTTTAATTATTTGCCTTTATTTCAAATACTTTATTAATAATTACTGGGATTATTGGCATTTTAAATTAAAAATATTACCAGCCTTTTTATTTATTCTTAATTTTGTATTTCATAACTTATTTTTTTTCTCTGCAGAAGTTCATGAATAATAAACGAGATATGGACAAAAAAATTAAAATATTTAATTATTTCATGCCATAACCTATTATTTATTTTGTAAAATTTTTTTCGGAATATTTTTGTTTATGTTAAGATAAAAAACGATCAATTTTTTAGCCATATTACTCTAGCGGTTGTTGTATTAACTTCTTTCAAAAATATTTACGATCACGTGGCCTTAAAATCATTTGTAACTACAGTTGTCATTTAACACGTGTAAAACTCATTAAAAAAAAGCTTCTTTAATTGAATCACGATGCCTCGGGTGCGAAGACGCCAAAATTTTCCGCAGTTAAGCGAGTTTGATAGGCGTCGAATTGTGGGCTTAAGAGAGGCTGGTTTGTCCATGAGAGATATATCCGATAGAACGCAACGTAGTTTAAACACTCTGGCAGTCTGTGTTCGGCCATGGAACCAAGAGGTCCCTACACGAAGAGCGAGAGGTACACGACATCCTCGAAGAACCACAGAAGCCGAAGATCGTCGTCTTAGAGTAATGGCTGTACGGGACCACTTCTCGTCTACACGGGCGATTGCAGACCAATGGTTTGTAGAACATGGAGGGGCGATTGGGATGCGAACTGTTTATCGCCGGATAAGAACCTTTGGGCTCTTTTCATACTGTCCCCATTTTGTGATACCACTGACTCCTGGGCACCGACGTGATCATCTAGCGTGGTGTAGAGAACGGGCAAATTTGGACCAAGAATGGAATTCAATTGTCTTCAGTGATGAGTTCAGATTTTGTTTGGGCAGGCATGACAGTCGTGCAAGGGTGAGAAAACGGCGTGGTGAAAGACAAGGTCTTCAATTTTCTGTGGAAAGGCATGTGCACCGCACAGTTGGAGTTATGGTAAGGGGGGCTATTGCTATTGGAAGTACGTCACCTTTGGTCTTCATTAGAGGTAACATGACCGCTGCGCGCTACATCCAGGAGATCGTAGAACCCCATTTGCACCTTTTGTTCAGACCATCCCCACCTGCACATTCCAACAAGACAATGCACGACCTCATGTTGCTAGGGCTTGATTGGCTAATTTTGTGGCCGATCAAGTTGCTTTGTTGTCTTGGCTACCGAGATCTCCCGATCTATCACCCATTGATCACGTCTGGGATATTATAGGAAGAAGACTACTCAATTTACCCCACCCCTACACACTCTAGTGGCTCTGCAGCATGAGTTCCAGATAGTATGGGATGAGACACCTCAGGAGGAAACCGATCACCTCATTACAAGTATGCCCGACGTGTTATCACGTTTTATGGTCTGATCACGTTTTGAACCTTTTATGGACCATCAACACGAAATTTTTGAATACAGACCAACATTTTCCAGAAGTTGATGCAGTAACTTTCCCGTATGATTATTACAGACACCATAATAAAGTTTCTTAATATTAGAAGTTAATACAAACAAAAAAATTGACGGTAAAAGGAAAAACTACTAATTTCTTTTGTTTTTAGTCTAAATTAAAGTAAGAATTGCTTACTTATAAGTCTTATAATTAATAGTTGTACAAAAAGTCCTCCATTATTTTCCAAACACAAATAACACCGTATTACAGTTGAATTTAAAGCATTTGAGGAGTAATACTTTCAAATGCTTCGAGAACTAAGTTCCTCAATTGATTTTCATTTTAAACATTGTGTCGGTAAATATAATTTTGGACATATCCCCAGCGAAAAAGTCAAGAGGTGTTATATCAGAGGATCACGCTGGCCATCTTACTCTCGAATATGTTCCAATCTATCTTGCTGGAAATCATGCCAATAAACATTCCTGGGCGACTCTGGAATTATGTGCCGGAGCACAAACTTGAGGTAAATTAGCTGAAACTGGTTTTCCTTTATTTTCTAATAAATTTTGGTAGCGGTAAGAATTTAAAAATCCTAAACGTGGTTTTATGAGGCTGCTGCCTGTCTGGATATTTGTTCAAATGCATGCGTTCCGCTTCTATGGAATTTCATTGACAAAGTATGACCTTGTACGAAAATTGCACCATATTTTTTTGATAATAACTACCACAAATTAGCCAATTCAGAGTCAAATGCCAGTACCAGATAAATACAAAATTACACAATACAAAACTAAGACAGATACTGAATTACTTCAAATCCGTCTATTTTTATTTTTTTCAAAACCCGCTTTTTTTATTCTTTTTTAGACCATCACATCGTTGTTATGATCTCGCAGATAGAATTGTAAGATAGTATTTATTTTTGGAGATTCATCAGCTTGGAAAAATAAATTTGTTTTTTTTTGGAAATGATACATATGCATTTTAGCAGTGTTTGATAATAATCATTTAAATAGGTCCCTTTGATGTTAATTTTACAAGGTCTGTATTCCATAATTTCGTGATGACGGTCGATAAAAGGTTCAAAACGTGATCAGACCATCAAATGCGATACATTGCTGAATTTGTAATAAAAAAACCTTTCAAAATCAGTTTTCGAAATATCAGGACAATGTATAAAAAAAATAAGTTGACGATAGCTGTAAAAATAGGAAACGTCCGATTGAAAAACTGACTATACCATTTTAAATCCCGTAACAAGTTGCCATGAAGAAGTGTTTGTATTTTTGCATTTATAACACCAGAAAAAATAAAATAATAATTTAAAAAATTAAAATTTTTTCAAATATCTCAAAAATAAAAAATCAAACCATCGATTTCTTTGTGTCATCTTATTAGTCCCCTAATTACACAACTTTTCTCCCATTTGACCTGAGTTGTATCTATTACCATTTCCACGATCCCATTGTGAGAATCCTTACCTTGGAGACTGCATAACAAAAAGAGTTTTTGTTTAATTTACCTTATAGGTTCCCATTTGATTTAAATTAGTAGCAGAAAACTAACATATTACAAGAACTAAATTTATTTATTTCGTTTGCCTTATCCAAGTTTAATTTTTGTATGATTTATCTCGAAAATGTATAAGAATTTCTTAGTACAGTGAAAGTGCGAAAAATGTGCTAATTTAGTTTAAAAAAAAGAATGAACATTAATTTAGTTTTTTTAATCTGTTAACTTTGGTCGTATTGAAAAGTAAGAATTTACATTTAGAATAAGTAAAAGAATTTTTATTTATTTATTTTGTTTTGTTAGTTTCCTTGGAGTGTTGTACATTGTAGTGTAACCATTTGCAATAAGTGATAATAAAGGAGTATGGCATTATCGCACTTTTGAATAAAATATATGGCGTGCAGAAGTCTGTTCGTAGGACGTGATGGGAATAATCGGTAAACAATAATTAAGTGGTCAACGATGGGACAAGTGCATGTGTGTTAAATTTAGAAGTAATTGGAAGCAATTAGTGTGGCGTAAGAACTACTGTTTTTATTCTGGTTGGTTTAGTACAGCAGCAAAAGGTGGTTAAAAATGTCAGTACATTTAATCTATTATTGACAATAGTGCAAATTTATAAAATTAAATCCGAGTTTTGAAGAATCTTATTATTTTGTACATAGATGCACGTGAATTTTAGTAAACCAAAGAAAACTATATTTTTTACCCAGACTGCCCTGAGATATAAACAGTTGTCTTTGAAGTAATTTGGTTTACAGGTTCAATTGTTGATTGGATGTTTTTCTGGAGTTTCATGCTGATATATTTTTTAGCATCTGGGTTAGATATTTAGAGATATTTACAGCAATATGTATGTATATATATATATATATATATATATATATATATATATATATCCATTTTAAATTTCGCGATTTAAATATATTTTCTCTAGATTGGTAGTCGTTAGCAGGTTGAAAAAAAAACAATTACTAAATCGTAATATCTAGTTTTATAAGCTCATATTTGCGTTACTTCTGTTTCAAAATTCCTCTACATTTAATCAACATTTAAAAAAGTTGTTTTCAGAGCTCTTAACGTCAGTTAGCCTTGTTAAGGTGAATTGTCATTTATATTAATTTGAATTTGTATAGTGATACTGTACAGCAATGGTGTTCTCATCAGAACAAGATGCCTTTGTTTAAATGGCACATTTCCGTAGAGGCACCAGAAACCCTGATGGAAATCGGAGCTATTCGTTGCAGTTATGCATTGAGCAGTTTTCGGAGGCTTTTCCGGATGTTAATATCTAATATGATATATTTAAAATACACAAGTTACGTCTTATTACACGGTATGATAACAGGAAACATATTTGCAAAGACAAGTCAACAGACAGGCTGACAGTTTTAACGGAAGAAGTTGTTAATGACATTCAACAAAGAATTCAACCAATTCCTGAAAAACTATCCCCTCAAACAGGTACTATTAAATCTACTGCGTTTATGTAACCTGAAATTAATTGAATAGTGGTAGCGGAAAAATGGAATAAAAAATTGTGTACACATTCAGTTTTATTATTTTCATGTCGCGGGCTATCGCTGACCTTTCGATATTGCGGTCATACATACTACATTACACAAATTAAAGATTCCCATATAAATCGTAGCAAATTTTGGATTTGATACAACTATTTTGGTAATACAAATAAGTAGCAATCAATTAATAAGTCACTATTAATCAATTGCTAAATTAGAGGAAAGATTAAAAAGTGACTAATTACAAGGGGAAGAATTGCCTACGAATAAAAACATTTTTATTTAAATTGAAAAGTGTTGGCCAGTGCTTACAGAGTAGTTAAATTATTGTGTAATCGCGTTTTCAGATAGAAAACGGACCCCAAAATGAGACATTTAATAGAACACAACAATATGTGTGTATATATATATATATATATATATATATATATATATATATATATATATATATATATACATCTGCTTCGTCAAAAAATATTCTCGAACACTCGGCCATACACTTTCTTCAAGGCTACGAGCGCACAGTACAGCTTCTACTCTAAGTTTATATACTTTGAAACACATGCTGGACTGGAATCATCTGATCGAGACATCCCCTTCCAGGTATAAAGCTTCCTCGAACATTTCAAACTTTACCCACATCTTACACCCACACAACTACACAGCTCTACTGAAAGCTTACAAGCGCAAATTGTCGTAAAGAACGAGGGGATCCGAACCAGAGTACGATCTTTATTTTGTGTCATAAAGATTGACCCTAGAAATTAAGTACCTAATTTAAATTGCGTACTAAATTATTCACTTAGCGTAATTGGCCGCTTCATATTTGCGTCTTTTACGAAGTCCTGAACAAGAATCCCGTTTAAATTTACAATGCGTCGTACCAGAAATTAATACTGCAAAGATTATCTTCCAACTTCTAAATAATTACAAACCAATCTAAACCGCTCGTCTAGAAGTGGATAGATATTATTGTTACCGATAGAATTTCTTGCGACTTAATACATTCCACTTGTTTTATTGTTGTCTTAATATTACCGGCAGCTCAATAGGTTTAGAGTATTCCTGATAACCTGAAATCCTAGACACCGAATATAACCAGTAGCCAGCTAGTTTATGTCAACCGCCGATCTATGTAGGTCTACGAAAAAATAATTCTGCTTCAAAAATTTGGGAGTAAAACGATAAAATCTGCAAGTTTATTTCAGTCAATCAAATTCACTTGTCTTTTGGATAAAAGATCCCTTACGGTGTCCTGTTAATCCATAAACTTGCAATTGCACTTTGATTACGCCGAACCAATATCAAACAACCAGTCCTCTTCAATTGTTTGTTAAGGAAACCCTCCAATTTAATTTAAACCAGCGGGCATCATCAATATATTACAATACACGACCAAGTTTCAACTTCAAAAGGGTTCTCGTTCAGTCCCATGGATAATAAATGACAACATTATCAATTAACATTTTCTAAATACGCATCTTGTAAGTATTTTAAGGTTCCTTATTTGTCAGTGTGAAAACCAAGGAACCTACACTCAATTTTCAATTTCTAAGCTACAGCCATGGTAAAAGCTAGTAAAAGTACTCTTGAATCTACAACCTCTCCAGAAACGCGGTCCGTATGTTGCCTTTGTACGCCCACCTATCCATTCAAATTTCTCTTGATTTACATAAATTTGTTGTTGTTCACTCCATTTATCAGAGCATTAAAAAAAGATCTTTCACTTCAACTCATTTGCACCATGAATTTCAGTTTCGACAACCGGCCATAACGCCTGACTATCATCATACATCTCCACCACATTCCACGTACCAAATCATTGCCGTATTCATGAGATCATGAGAACAATGGAGTTTCAACCATGTCGACTCCTCGTAGTTCGAGTCAGGCAACCTAGCTTGGCCAGTAGCCGGATAGCAGGTACACCGGTTACATCCAAACCGTACCTCGGACGACGTTGGTTTCCCTACCAACGTTATCACCCTACTACCCCTCATGCGTGTAAGAATCTGTTAGCCTACTTGTCACAAAAGCAATCGTTCTTACCCTATACGCCCAACAATATTCTGTAGAAACCAGATACCTACCAATAACAGACTTTCTCGCAAGCTAGCCCTGTTTCGCTAACTATGAATCCTCTGTGGTACGTTAACGTACCTCCAGCAAGTGTATATTTATTTACATTTTTTATAAATTTAAACGTTTGGATAACAATTTACATTATCATCGTCAGTAAATGGTAACACAATCAAAATTAAATGAGTTGCCTAACAAATTTAAGACGCACGAAAACGTAAACTAGGTATTTTAATTTGATTTTTCAAGTACGGAATGTAATTTTATATCTGTACCTATTGTAGAGGTCTAAACACTTAAATATGGCAGTTTAAAGGTCTAATAATAACGTGATAACAAATCAAGTAAAGAATCAAACAATTTTTCAACTCCTTAACAAATGTAACAACTGTTGTAATATATTGAAGACAAAATGTAAAAATGTAATCAATTTGATTTAGCTACCGTTAAATAATTGCAATTCTGTGATAGCTATAAAGTAAACAGTATATTACACTCCTTTTAAATATTAAGTGCCATCCTACACATTTTTGACTTTGTTTCCAATTTTCTTTAGATTCATTTCACAGTCTCGAATTCCTTTTTTATACTTTTAATGTTTTTAAAAGCGACAAGTTTTTCCCTAATGGGGTTTCTGTAATGACAAGTTTGATTTGGACAAACGCGCTTCGAACTGTTAATTTCATTTTTCCTGCTTTGTTTCAGATTAAAAATGGTTCTTGTAAATGAAAGAAGAAAGCTTCCAATTATCCTAGTTGTATAAACTGCGTGACTCAGAGATTTCTAAAAGCTTAATTTATCAATGGATGTTATTTTATCGCTGTGGATACTCTTCTATTAAAACGTTTGATGGATACGTTTTTATTCATGCTGACTACGTTCTGCTCCTTTTAGCTTGCCCTTTTGCATTATATATATATATATATATATATATATATATATATATATATATATATATATATATATACGTTATATTACGTTCAAGATCTTACTGAAGCCGAACTGCAATATGAAACCGATAATTTAAATTTGTACGATTCCGACGGTGTAGTGTCATGAGAGGAGGGTACATCCTACGTTTTTGAAGATGCATTGCCGGGTACTAGTAGTGATGGTGACGAAGATTGTAACGATCCAGATCCTTATCTTAATTAACTTCCCTTAATTAAATCCTATTATCCCGCAATTGCATTCCTGTAATGTTCAAATTCCGTCAATTGCGCACCTTTCCCACCAAAATCCAACTCCCAAAACCAAAATTTGTAATAATTCTCCTTCCGCCTAACCCAATCCCTATAAAAACGACCGCAGTCCTAAAACACTTCACTTCACCTGATCCACTTCTCCTAGAGAAAACCAGACCTGATCCTTTCTTATAAATTGGAAAAAAACAAACACCAGCTCCTTTTACACCTGAATCTAACTTACATACACAAACAGTACACGTCGCCTCCTGGTGTCAAACCTTGGGAACGATACACACACAGTACACGTTCAGTCGCCTCCTAGTGTAAAACCTTGGGAACGATACATACACTCAAATTACACGCCGGTTCCTGGTACCTTAACATACAAACATCTTCACAGGTTTTAGAACCGTGCGTTTTGGTTTTTTGTTAAACCTCCCCTACAAGCGTTACTCAAGTGATGTAGAGTAGACTTAATTCCAACCCGTTAACGGCGACAAGCCGCTGACACCAACCGAAACACCATTTTCCCGAACTCACCGGTGTAAACCGTTTAGTTCGACTTCCCCAGCTTCTAGGCGAAAGCCAAAGACGCTCCATAACCTGACTTTGTATACACACTACACGTTACAAAAACCCCAAACACATATCAATTTATTTCCTGTAATTATACCAGAAAACCATTTTTATTTTTCCTATTTTAATTCCTGGTTAAGTTTTCATTTTTATATAAAATCCTGTTTAATTTACATTATCAACAAATCATGAATAGAGTCAAGATTTCTATAATCAATTTTGATATGATAATAAAATTGCATTGTATTCACAAAGAAAAGTAAATGTGTAAAATTCCATTATATTAAAACACGTGCAAAAGTTTAACCATTTTAAATACAATCTTTGAGCTTTTCCGTTAATGCAAATAATTACGATTTTCACAATTAAAAGTTCTTACATTTTACTTAACGAAGCTTAATTAAGCCGAGTTAAAGAAGATTACCATCTCAGAATATCATTCTAAGGCCCAAATAATCCATTAATTACGAATTCAATTTTGCATATAAAGAAGTAAATATTCAAAATTTATCAACACTTACCTGTAAAGGAAAATCGACCGTATTGACTTCGACGATTTTTACCAAAGCATAACCCCTTCTTTCATATCCAGATCCAGGCCCGTAAGGCATATTGGTAAAAGATAGGATTACCCTATCCTCACTAACTAAGGCCCCTAATTTAATTAAAAAGATTAAAATAATTTGCTTTAAACACTAATAAACACCGGCAGCCATTCTACAATAACAGGCCGGTAACGAAGCCGCCTATAATAGATTTTTCTTTCATTCAAAAATTATAATTAATAATTTAAAATAATTATTCCACTGTTACTTAACAAAGAGCACTAATAAACAACCCCAGTTTATTAGAGAGCAAACGTTGGGGGTATATAAACTATTAATTCTTCTAATTACAGTACAATTTCGAGACCTGTAGAGCAGCAACCCCCCATACACCAGTGTCCATGTTGCCCAACCAGAGAAGCAGAAAAGTTTCAAATATAAATTTTGTAGTTAAGTTTTAAAGTACAATTTTTATTTATTTTGTTTAAACCTATTAATTTATAAAATAAATGCCTGTTTTAAATTGAGGTTGTTGTAAACTGTGTCGAACTCACCACCAGTTTCCGAATTGAGCAGAAAGCATAAAAAGGGTATACAAAATTTAAAAAACATTAAAATTTTCTTTTCTCATAATTCCCACATGAAAAGGGTGTTATAAGATTAGCATTTATCCAGTTTTCCAGGAACATCAAGTATTGGTGCAGTAACTGACGGTACTAAATGGAGAATTCTGAGTGATTTGAATCACAGTTGTGGATGTATATCTCGTCATAACATACTTAGAGAAGAAGCTGGGCCAATCGGACATGCTAAACCACACGTCGACAATACTTGTGCAAGTTCTTGGAGACTTTTTATTGACAATTCCATGATACGTAATATTAGGAAGTAGACAATTGGGTTGGCACTCCATGGACAACTCCTTTGGAAGTGTTAGACGTGTTTATATCTAGTACGCTCGTGGGATCTATGGTGCTAAAAAGTAGATCAATTGTGGAACAAAATATGGGGGCCTAATTTCTTTTGTGATACAATACCGAGAGGTAAATTAAACCAAATAAAGCGATTTATTCGATTCGACTTAAAATCAACTCGTCGAGATCGTCAAAAAACTGATGTTTGCTACAGGAATGAAGTATGGAATGAAAGTGTGAGTAACTGTGTTGTGTGAAAACATTACAATTGATGACAAAATCCAGATGTCCATTCACCCAATATATGAGTAATAAACCTGATAAATTTGGTATAAAGTTTTGGATTGCAGCTAACGTCGAAACAAAATATATGTTGAATGGATTTCTTTACTTAGGCAAGGGCGATTCAAGACTAGTATGCTATTATCTGAACATATTGTGATGGAATGAATGGAACCCTTTCTAAAAAAGGGAGGAATGTACCTGTAGAAACTTTTTTACACCTCTCAATTTGGCCAAAAGTTTGCAAAAGGAGTCGGCATCACTAGATGCAACTGTCAACCAAAGTAGAAGTAGAAGATTTTTACCAGTTGCTCGAGAAATTATTTGTATTCTACGAAGGTTTTTGTATGTAACGATATTACTCTAACATGTTGTCAAGCAAAAAGATTGAAAAATGTGTGCATTCTCAGTAGTATCCATAAATTTCCAACGATTGATGAGGGACAGAAAAAACTACCAGAAACCGTAAAATTATACAACAATACTAAATATTTGACTTAGCAGCAGTAAATTCATGGATAATTTACAATTTATGTACTAACGAAAATATATTTTGAAACTCCCCGATGAATTAGGTGTGTCCGTACGTACAAGAAAATCTGCTATATAATAAGATGGGTCGCAATCAATAAACAAGTGAAGGCAATGCCAAACTAAAAAATGTGCCAGTAAATCAAAAGACAATTGCAAAATCTGTAAAACAGTAGTATATGGGAAATGTGTTGGCCTTATAACTAAAAAAATATGTTCAGGGTGTATTTAATTACTCATTGTGTATTAGTATCTGCCTTATTTCTAGTGTTAAAGACTGTACACAAAGCCTTACAGATTGGAGATCTTATGTAAATATGATGTAATATAATATTTAATGTGATATTTAGTTTTAAAATTCACATGAATAAGTATTTCACAATTGTAGTAGTAGTAGTTTTTTGACCTACACATTTACAATAAACAAGATGAATAATTTTATTTACACAAACAACAATTCAGATTTAGATGACTAACAGTTAGTTGGCAATAGTCCATGATGTTATTACCTAGTAGGGTTATAGTTGTTTACGAAAATAACAAGCTTTAATAGCCGCTGTATATAACATTAAGTTTGTCATTACAGCTATGAACTAATGTAGGATGTGCAATGAAATTTGAATTATTATTTCACAAATAAAGGACGTAGGCATAGAGAAAATTTGAAATGCAGTAAATTAAAAGCTACAATTATGGTATTATTAATATAATTATTGCCATGATATGTGTATGTGGGGTTAGAACGTATAATGGTGTGATATTGCGTCAAATACAAATTTAATAAAATAAATTTATTTATAAGCTTCACGTGCTGAAATTTAAATTTAAATGAATTAGAACAACTCAACGCTATTATTTTTTTCGTTATCATGATTGCAATAGTCTGCAATGAATCTTCAAGCGTTAAGCAGTAAAGTTAATGTTAGATATCTACAATAAAACGGAATTACAAAAAGAGCAAGTAATAAAAGAACGCGAAAGGTGTTAAAATGGGTTCTTCGCTAACAATTTGATATTTTAGGTGTAATGATATCCTCGTTTTATTAAGATCATAATGTTTCTAATCCTATACAGATTGTAATTATAGTTCATTATTAAAATAAGTTTTATTAAATTTAATAGTATGTTTTAGATTCCTCGTTTAGCTTAGATATATAACATTTTTAATTCATTCATATTCTCAGCTTAATGTACTGAAAGTATTCACTCTATTGAATTTTCATTTTGTTTTGTATTTAGAACTTCTAGTAATAGTGAATTAGCATGCTCGTTCATTTGACAATGTTTTAATCAAAAACAGTAGAGCAATATTGAAAAAAAAAGTGACCGATTAATTTCATGCAGTTTTCATGAAGAATTGGTAAGAGAATTACGTAGGTACGAGGGTACACTTTTCCTGAAAAAATGCGCTATAAAATTTTCTCCGGATGTACATCCCGATTTATTTCCATGTGTCCAACAGTACTCTAAGGTACTACTGTCTAGGTGAAGTCGACGAATATCTTGGTAAATCGAATTCAACATTCAGTATGGTACGAGGGGATTGTTTTTCTCTTACATTTATTGCCATTGTCTAAATTTGGCACAGCTAAGATGTGAAGATTTAGGAATTTTTTGCCACCCCTGATTTGAAATATCTTTAATATCCTTAATGCACGAAAAAGTTCTTCCAATGCTACATTAAACAAATTTTGCCACATTCACACAATATGGTGGCTCACATGCCGGTTATATTATACTAATATTTTTTAGAGCAATTTAATATTATTTCATGGTACGTTTGTGAATAAATATTAATTTTGTACAGTTTTACTTACTTACTTTTGTTTATTTAACCCGCTACAGAAAACAAGATTTGAGTTCTTTTAAACTTTTTTATAATTTCAACATTATTTATCTGGATTCCTATTGAGTTTACTTCTTTCTGCATTTACATATTCATTATTCGTATAAGCTTTTAATGTTAATAATCTTTAGTAATAAAAGTAAATCAAACGTTATACTTATTTAATTAAATCCAAAATCTGAACGAAAATGCATCATGTTTACAAACATATAAAAATCAAACCTATAATTTATAACATTCTTAAAAATAACATATAATAATGAAATCTTTATCAGAATTAAACTATTTGTTTTTGGTTTAATGGTGATGTTCAAATTTAAAGTTTGGAGAAGATCCCTAAACGTTTATTTATTCACACAATCAAGAGGTTCTTACTTGTTACTTTCATGGAAAGCTGATGACGTAACTCTGGTTTTCTTTCTGCCAATTTGAGGTCTCATTTAGGTTGCTTGACATGTTTACAATTGTCAATTATTATTTTAATTATTATAGTTTTACTACCAATGGCCTGCGCTACTAACTGCAATGCCCAATCGTACTACACTTCATTAACACTTCGAGTTATTATTTTTTATACTTTGATTTACCAATTTGGATCGATTACTGTTTTTTACGTTTATTGCCACTATTTGAACCCAATTGATTACGGCTGTGATACAAATAAAACTCGTTATCTTCACTTGTTACGTCACTTTCAATGCGAGTTTTAAATTCGGGTGCAATCCCTTTTATTACTACCAACTCGATAACAATTGCACTTTTTATTATTTATTCTAACCTTTTATTATTTTAATAAGAAAGGTACTTGAGCTTCTCTTCTTCCCTTGTAATTCGTGCCTCGGCGACAGATTACTCTGTCGGAACTTTTCAACCAACTCTGATCGCTTACTTAAGGCGACTGTTTTTAAAAACTACACATCATTATGACAGCGTCATTCCCTTCTCCTTCAAAGCATTATATGCACTTATAAATTTCGTGTATGTTGAATATTTTCGGATTAAATGTATAGATAACTTATTGAAATAAACTTAAGCCTTTCATCCTAATATTAATTACATTCAAATACAAATAATCAATAACTTTGCCAAGAAAAATAATAATACAATTATCAAATCTCATATAATTTAACGCGAAATTTTAATAAATTTTCTAACGCTCCCGTTTCAGGAGTCAGTCTCATATGTTTTTTGTGGTTTAAAAAAAAGTAGCTGATCTATAACACATCGCTTGAAACTATTTAGACGAGCACTTCATGTCGCTAAGCAGGTTCAGTCTGATGAAACTATTCATTTCTGTAAATGTATCGCACATTGATAACATTGCTTAACATACTATTACCAAAAAACAAATTGAATAAATCGTAGGATATAAAATTCTACAACCGCTCAATTTCGTCTGATAAATTACCGTGGTGGGGTTACTGAAAAGAAAAATAGGACACAAATAGGTAATAGCACACCATATGTTTACTTTTTGTAGTACTGATTTCTAAAAGTAATAGTGAGCTTGGACTTTTCCTTACTCCATAATCTAAAATTTTGCAAACATTATGGTATGTGTCGATTATTCAGAAAAAAATAATAAGTAATTTGGATTTTCCGGCAATTTTTCACCAATATGTAGACAGAAAAATAGCCTTTTGGAGTGATCGTCTCGCTTTAAATCTTATGCTATGTATTTGAAACCCAGCGGCCCACAACACGCTCGCCAAACTTCAGCGAAATTTTTTTTCCCACACAGAAATTAGTGAGAGTGCACGTCTTTGGCCTTTCCTCTTCTATCCCTTTTTTTCGGTGTTTTTTTATTTATTATGAAAATTAAAATTCCACTTGAAAAATATATTATAAGACTAAATAATTTCGAGTGAAGTATCAACCGATTTGGAGCCAAACGATGAAGTTTCAGAGCTTGCTCCTGGAGAATATATCATTGAATCACGAAATACAGATAGCGAGTCAATACAAGACTGCGAAGACACCGAAGGAGGCCATATTTTGTGAGAAAACATAGGACCATCACTTGGAACAAACATTGTTCAAGCAAAACAGTGTGCACCAAAAAGGAAAATATTGATATTCGCTTGGCAGGGATTAAATGATTCGGGAAGACTATCAAGTAGGATTTAGAACGTTAATCACTTTTTCGTATCCATGAAATATTACAACAGGTGTTTGACTACATGAATCTCTATATTACGTGATTAACTGAAACCTATTCACGAGAAAGAAGAAATCCTAATGATCTACTGGAAATCAAACCTGTTCTTGGCTTGCTGTATTTGGCCGGCACTTTTAAATGTACTGGTTGAAATTCAAAAATTTGTGGTAACGAAGCAGTACAGGTATTGAGCAATTTTAGCTAACAACGCCTTACGACCGTTTTAATTTTTTATTGTGTTTCCTACGTTTTGACGACTTCGCTACAAGAGAAGTCAGAAAACAAATAGACAAGTGGCTCTAATACGAGAAATATTTAACTTATTTGTCAAAAATGACATTGTTGCCAGCTCAGTGAACGTTAAGATTTTCGAGGGAGATGCAACTACAAGCAATATATTCCAAGCAAACCTAATCTATATGCAACGAAAGTGTTGGTGTTAGTAAATTTGGCCAGAATAGATGCAAAAAAAATGTATTTAGTTGGTAGTAATCATAAACGTGATTTCACATGATTAATAAAGCGTCACCTTGATTTAACCGTAAACAAACCAAGCCTCACACAGCAATAGAAAAGAACAATGTCATTTAGTAATTATTCATAACAACGTTTACATTAAAAAATTTGTGGTAACGAAGCACTACAGGTACTGCGCGATTTTAGCTAACAATGTTTTGCGACCGTTTTAATTTTTTATTGTGTTGCCTACAATATATTCCAAGCAAACCTAATCTATATGCAACGGAAGTGTTGTAGTTAGTAAATCTGGCTAGTTCATATGCTTAGTTAGAAATGTTATAAATCCAAATGATCCAAGCAGCGTAGTTATCGGGTTAGTAGAACCAATATTTGGAACCAATCACAATTTAACCTGCAGCAACTGATTCACCAGTTTTGATTTAGTCAAGAGGCTCTTTATGGAATATAAATTAACATGGGTAGGCACTGCCAAAAAAAATTAACAAGAGCTACTACTTAAATTTACTAACACAATATCTCGACCTGTATATCCTTCGAAATGTGGATTCGAAAAAGGTATTACAATTATTTATTACATGCCTAAAAAATCCAAAATATGATCCTAGTATCTAACCAAGGGAGGGGTCAACAAATTTAACAAATTAAGTGAAATATACAATATTTCCAGAAATACCAGAAGATGACCTGTGGTGGTGTTTTATTTACTTGTGATTACGGCAGTAATTTCTGCCAATAACAACAAAATATACAATTATAAGGGAGATGGCTTATTTTTTGACAAGGGGATACTCTAAACTTTACACTTTGGGGGCAAAAGCCTGAAACACGGAAAAGACTTAAAAACTCGCTGTTATTATAAGAAATGTGAGAAATTTGTTCACCTCCAGCCCCTCTGACCTCCTATCACGTGACTATAAGATACATCACCTAAACCATAGCATTTTATAATGAAAATACGTTGCAGAATTGTTAACATCTTAATTGTTTTGTGACTTACTTTTAACGAACAATTAGCACCTCACATTTAACAAACAATAAAATTACGCTACTTGATTCTGAATTACTGATAAAATTAGTGGTTAAGATAAGTAAAAAAAATTTTTATCAGACAAACCCGAAAATTTTCATACTGGCATAATTCGGTATTCTGAATAATTTTTCCTAAATTCGTTAAAATACTGATATTTAACCTGTACCCCATGATGGTTGCTACTCTGTCGACGTCACCATTTTGATTTGAAAATCAAACGTCTACTGAATATAAGTTTTAGGTCAGGTAGTGCTTGTTTACCAAAGGGCACTTTAATACAAACAAAGTTTGATCCGCTGTACCTATCCTCAACTTAATCCGGGGACACCCCCTATGTTCCGCTTAATTGAGACACGAATATTTTAGCAGGGATGAGAGCCTGGGTACAATCATCTAGCTTAGTACAGAAGCAAACCCTCACGTCAATCTCCAAATGGACATGTGGGCTTTGGTTTACTTATGAATTCCATGTCTTAGTCCAAACCCGATATAGTTAAATTACTGTTCAATCAACATCTGGGGTGTATATAATTCTGTTTACTCATGTATCAATTTGTTTTCTATAAAACTAATTTTGAAAACCAAAATATTCTTGTTGTATAAAAAAAACAAAGATTTCTTTTGAACATGTCAGTTACATTTTTATTTTGACTTATTCAGAAAATCACATCATAAAATCTTAAGCTGGAAGGGGCATACGAGGGGATAGACGAACAAAGCCCAGATAATAGCTTTTTTTGATAATTGATATAAATAACAGATTCAAGATGGACAATAGCACTATGCTAGGTAATTTAATATAAATCGCCATTAATACACATAATTAAAATACATAGATTTTTTTGAGTTTTTGATCGTGTATTTTTGTATTTATGCTTTACACAATCTATACGTCTCTATAACACTTACAGTTATCGTCTTCAGTAGCAGTAAAATCTTTTAGAATTGTTTAAGGTGCTGAAACAAATTTATAAAATATTCCATAAATTTGTTTCAACATCTTAAACGATTCTTTAAGATTGTATTAATTACTACTGAGGACGATAACTGTGTTATGAAACGTATAGATTTATGTAAAATAGAAATACACAAAACAAACACCATCAAAAACACAAAAAAGCTAATTATTTTAATTATACAAATCACTTCCCAATAAATTAACAAATGTTCACGCACGGCCCACGGCAACTTTGGGACAATAGATACCATAGTACTTTTCTCACCGAGAATTCAGTATCGAGCCTTATGGAGCGCGCCGTTGCCTTATGTAACCATGGCTGGGCTGGGAATCAGGTGTGGCCTCAACTAAGCTGCACCCCTCGGATCATACTTTATTTTAATGTTATTTATTAATCTTGTTAGTAAACAACATAGAAAATTAATAGTGCCGGAAAAATTACAATTAATCGGAAAGAGCATTGCGAGTTTAAATACGTAATTTACTTTTTACTGTTCTATTTAGAATGTATTTTATTTTTATTAAGTACAATTTATACAAAAATCAATTTTTTTAGCTTTATTTATTAATATTGCTTGCAAATATTCAAATATAATGTACAACGATTAAAGATTAAAGCATAATTCTTGTTGTATTTCCTTATTGCTTTGTCTTAAATTTTCTTTCATCCGTTCTACTTGACGTCCCATTTCTTCTTTGAAAATTACTTTTAATTCTATTAATTCCTCTTGATTAGCTTTTAGATTTGCTTCTATTCTTTTTTCTATCTTCTCCTGATCTTTTCTATCTTCTCTTGTTTTGCTTCCATCTTCCTTTGTCCTTCCTCCATTTTGGCTTCTAGTTTTCCTTGGCTCTCTCCCATCTTGGCTATTCATCATCACGGATTCTTCTGTTGAATTGGTACTCCCGCTATTGTCAACATTTTTAGTGATTTATTTTCTTCTGAAATGTTGATTATATCTTGTGATTCTTGGCTGAAAATAAAATCTTCACTTTCCTTTGTGTTTTTTATCTTCTTTGTTTTAATTATTTGCGATAATTTCCTACCTGGGTTCTTAAAACCTAACCTTAATTTCATAAAACAGTAAAAATAAGCCTACCTTAGTAATCTCCTATATAAAATCAAAATAAACATTCAACTACGCCACTGGTAATTATTAATTGCTAAACTTTTTTCGAATATAAAACTAAATCAATCAAAAAAAATTCCTAATCTTTGATACGCCACTGGTAATTAATGAAATTTTTTATTTATTATAACAATTTATTTGACCTCTTAACTTCCTTATGGATCAATCGATCGTTAATTTCGGAAAGGATGAAATTCTCTCAGGGTGCTAATACGACCTTGCTATTGGGTGCCATTTTTTAATGGGCCTCTCATTTGGGCAACATTGTTTAATAGTTTTCTTTGTTCTCTTCAATATCTTCTTTGGATCTTTGTTGGGAATGAATACGATTCTAATTTTCTTTCATCAGTTAGTAGTTTGAGTAAATAATTTCTCAATATATTTAAAGCATACAGTTTTTACTTAATTGACCAGTTTTAATTACAAACGGAGTGCACAACAAACTGCAAGCGAGCTACAAAAAACCATGCTTTTCATTATCAATGTTTTTTAGTTACACTTTATATATCGATCTATTACTGGGTCGATTGTCTTATTGTACATTTATCACTCGCTATCAAAACATCAACTTGGAACACTTTTAATACGCACTTAAAGCGCTATTGTAAATTATTACGCAATCTTTTTATTACCGCCAACTTGGCAACATTTACACTTTTAATTCTTTTCAGCTTTTCTTTCTCACTGATATGGAAAATATCACTTATATTCTCTTAACACAATAATAACTGAATTTTCGTTATAATTTCACAATTTTAATTGCAGCATAAATCAAGCTGCAGCAATCGCTTTTGAACCAACTCTGAGCGCTTACTTCTTGCTCGGTTACTTAGCGCGACTGACTAACAAATACACATCATTATCACAGCGTCTTCAGTTGCTCTTTCTCACAAAACAGTCATATCCGCAAATTGACGAGTATATTTAAAAGCTTTCCAAACAAGCTCAAGCTTTTTATCTTAATATTAATTACATTTATACACAATTAACCAATAACTATCTAATTTCATATAACAGCGCGAAATTCGAATTTCTAATGCCTCCGTTACATTATACGACGCAGACAAAAAAGTAAGAGATGTACAAAAACTAATTATGTATTTAAATTAATATTAAACATTCCTCCTTACAAATGAACGTTATTACAATTTATGCAACAATTGGAACTATTATATTAAATGGACCCGAAACCCATTCTTATTTACCTGCGGAACTATGCAAAAGACAAACAAAATAATTGCACTTAATCACCTGCCTGGATGCTTAATAATATTCTCCAGGATTTAGCTAATAATCTTGCTTAATCGCATTCTTAGTTCCATCAATCACCCGTTTATAAACTTTAAACAAACCATTTCTTTCGTTTATTTACATTAATCCTTTAATTTTATTTCACAGACCAAGTCGAAATTGACCACTCTAATGTATGTGCTAACCTGAAAACAATTGATAAAGTTGTGTACCTATATGTACATAGTTACAATAATTATAAATAACATCTGCGGGGTATCCATGTGCTCTTTAGAGTGAGCCGACCCTGCCACTAATATGACGGGTTTCTCCCACTTAAAATGCATTGCCTATGCTAACCATACTGAATTCTCGGTGTGAAAAGTACAATAACTCGTAACGATTCTAATGTGCAGCACAGGGATGGGTTCAATTTGCCCCAACTCTAAGTCGGACAAACAAATTGATTGGACGTGTTAAAAGATTAGAATAATACCAAACCAGTTAATGCCGGAAATGAAAACTTTCGTTAGTCAGAGTAACAAAAATGAATCGTATCGTGTATAAAAGGAGTGTTATTAATAATAACTGAGAATTTCCAATTTGAAGTAATTTGTTAGATATGAAAACATGTTAATCCAAAGCATTTTTCTTATACAAACATTGTATGCATTGTCTCCATTTCTCAGTATAGATTCATACGGTGAAAAGTGTAATAAATGCAATTGAATTTTTAGTTCGCTGCTCGCAAGACGAATACGGTAAAATACCAAACTAACTTTTAAAAAAGTTTCTAAATTTGTTTAATGAAAAATACGTAGTATTGTTAGGATAATCAGAAAATATACTATATCCATGAATATAGCTAAATTTACGACATATGGAATATCCACTGCGTACAATTCGTATTTCTAAATGCAAATCAGAACTTTAAGGCGTGTTTCTGTTGCAGCCAAAATGTCGATACCACAGCAGAAGCTCTAGGCGTCCTGTGGGTTCAACTTTTAACGTAATAAACCTATGCGGGCTACATGCTAAATAAATTCGAACAAACTTTGTAATCGAGTTACGGAATATGTGTAAGAGTTCACATAGTATAGAGATTTCTAAGAAATATGCAGTACCTACTGTTAAAACGTTGAACCAGAATTAATTTACGTTTTAATTTTTATTGATCATGTGAGTTCAAAATGATTGTGCATTGGTAATTAAAACTTTACTCTTTTTAGTTTTTCAACATGAACCTTTGCTCTCTACATTTAATCATAAATATCGTTGACGGTGATTGATGGAACGCCTGCTAGGAGCAGATTTTTCGTAAAATGCTTATTGCAAACGGTCTCTTTAAACGCGTATCCGTACTAATTACGTTCGGTATAAACACAATTCATAAAGGCAATTGAATTTCCGTGCTTTTCATTTATAGCGAACTACAATCTGCAACTTTTTGCAATCTACTTTTAATGCATCCATACGTGGTAATAATTCAAAACATAAAATCAGCGAAGAGGAGCACTGATGCTTCTTATAAATGGGAAATGATATCAAATTAATATTTGCAGAAGTTACACATCTAATTATGTTAGAAGAACATGCAACTGACTTTCGTTATAAAACTACCACTTAATATCCCTATAATAGCAGCTTTGTACTGAATACATGATATATGACGTATTTCAGAGAATTTTGTTTCGTGTCTACAACTTCGCTTGATTAGCTTCGAGAATACGGGAGTTATATATTTTTCATAGACTCGTATCAATTTATTGGTATAAAGATTACGAGACAAATAACATAACAGCATTCATTTTGATTTATTTCTTAGTAAGTGCATGTGATCCAAGACATTAGCACTTATTATATTTATGAAGTTGATAATATAAATTGCATACATGTACTACCTAAAACAGATTTTTAAAGTGTGCTACAGAAACTACAATTTAAGAATTACTTATCTAAATGTAAATCGTAATGAATTCGAATGTTTTGCCAATGAACCCAAATGAAAAATTAAACCACTGAGTTAAATTAGTCTTCTGATCACCAACTCTAGCTAAAGTTGAAGCTACAGTTACTATACAATTAATAATCTTTGTGTCATCAGCAAAGACAAAAGTTCTCCCACACTTTTCAAAGGTTATTGATAAATAATGTGGGACCAGGTACCCAGCATTATAGTACTAGGTATGTCTGACTAGTTGCTGTTTTAGGTTTGTGCCAATTTATTGTTTAATAAGACATGATGCATGATGTAATTGTAATAAAGTAACTTATCAAACAAAATTTTATGATCAACTCTATCAAATGCTTTTCTAGTCACAAACTGCCATATGCTCGATAGAAGAAGTTTGAAGCTACACTTATATGAAAGATGTGTTAGAGCATAATTTTTTATATCCCCATAACACCAGGTTACAGGTTATAACTACAAACTTGTGAAATTATTTTGAATCCATAGTTACAACACACTTAGGTATTTTTTTTTGTTAGTATGCTCATGCTTATGGCTAGTATTTACTTATTTTAGGTTATGTAGATCTTGTTCTTAGACTGTTGGAAATTGATAAAATGGGTAGTTGTAGAGAGTAGTAAATTTCTAGTTGGGATTGTGTCGCCGAACACTCTTTGTGTGAAAAGTTTCTTTGTAATGTCTGTATTCCGTGTGATAGGTGGTATGTTTGCGTGTTGTATTGAGAGGTCGTTAAGGTACCTGAAAGGTAACCTTGTTACACGTCCAAACCGCACTAGGCGTCGTGTAGCTTACTAATGTAAGCGGGTTGCCAAGCCAGCTAACAGGGAGATGGGCGTGGTCGAAATAATAAGTAAAATGGATGATTAATAAGCTCAAACACCTTACACTTATACTCAAATAGCTCAATTCGGGAAAATATGTCTCTAGGCGCCACCACAATCGAAACTTTGTTAATATAATTGTCTTAAGCTGGATGTTAATTAACCCTACTTGATTGTGGAAAGTAGGATTGTGCTTACTCGGTAATCTCATATACGAAGGTTCTAAACCAAACACTCGTCCAAAACAATTCAACTCAAACTCAAATAAATTTAGTACTACCCAGGTTATTAAAAACTTTTTGAATACACCTCGTATACCAAAACTTCCAAAATAAAATTGATCACTCAAATTCATTCAATGAACGGTAATTAATTTTTAAAATTCTTAACATGAACGATATCTTTTAAATTTACTTTACTTTTGAATCGTAGTTGACATTCGTAAACTGTATAATTTCTCAAAACTTTTGTTATACTTAATGAAATTTTTAAGACAACAGCTGATCTGTTAATAGTGCATTGCTCTATTAAAACTGACATAAAAATTTTGTAAACCACCTGGTTAAATAAACAACAGAATAAAACATTTAACGATAAATATATATTGTCCTGCATAAAATAATAAAAACAAATGTTTACATACACAATATTTACATATATCAACAACGTGGTTCAAAACCACACGTCACTACCAATTTCTGCAAAAATTCTTAATACTATATAACCAACACAACATAATTCGAGAACGATTATCTTTTCGTTTCTAACTAATTAATATTTAATCACATTATTACACAAATGAAATAAACCAAAGAGATAATCGTGCTTTACTAAATTTTTAAAATACTTAAATATAAACCTTACTTAAGATCGTCCATTAATCCTTGGCTTTTCTTTCTTCTTTCTTCCGTAAATTAATTATATGTAGTCCATGTGTACTGCTTAAAATTGCCTGAAGCACGTTACAAATGCTCAACAAAACTTATTCCTCTGTACACTTGCGAGTAATTCACTATGACCAAACATGTAATAACGGTAAACGTTTGGTTGCCTCCTTAAAATTTCTAGCAACCTTTACACCAAATTAGTCCCTTATACAAATAAACTTTCAATGTCATATAACGTTACTTAAACATTGGTTTAATATACAACGAACCCTTCGTTCACTTAACAGGTGGTCTCATAAATACTTTTAGCTGAATCTCGTTAGAAAAGCACGCGCTGCCTTCACACTTTAACATAACAACTGTTATCTTTATTCAAATCTGCTTACGCACTATTATTTTCTTGAAAATAAACAAACTAATTTTTATCTTCAACGTCAATTTTAATTATGGTTTTGTTTATGAATGTCTTTTTCAATTTATCCCCGGTTCGGGTAACGCAGTTAATTAAACAATTACTGCCTCATTAAAATTTCACAAACATACTCCACATCATCACAGTCTAAACCACATTACCTCGCAGCGCGTTTCACCAACAGCCAAAACGAAAAAGCTAACTTCTAACTCTAACTTCAACATAACGACAACTCTCGTCAATCTCTGACTTCCTATTTATAACTTCAGTCATCCATCTTTAAACATGTCTTCCTTCCGCGTTATATTCTCCAATAGTATTCACTCAAAATGTCATACTCAACAGCTGCTTCCCTCTATACAAGCACGCGTGTAATTACAATACATCGCCATATTTGTTTTCACTTACAAATTTTACAATTACTTCATGAAGAAATCATTCGTCACCACATTCATTCAGTAGCCACTCTGGACCATTACACAACTTTAACCGTTATCTCCAACCTGCGCTCGATCTCGTTCCGCAACATTTGCAAAAATCAGTACAGTCTAATGTCTCAAATTCCATATACATACGTTATTCTCAAAACAATTGCACAACATTACAAAACTTTCTGAAATTAATACTTAAACATACCCAATCTTTCTCTACATATTTTCTAAAACATTCTACACTTATTCTTCACATTTTCTGACAAAGATTACTCCTTTTATCTTCAAACATTCCTTTCTTTATCGTCAGCAAAACAGAAGCAATTCAGTGGAAAGCATTATCGTCCCATGACAAATTTCTCTTCACATTTACATTCATCAAAATCTAATTATTCCAACACTAAAGTCTCTATATTCAAATACACGTATCTACATACAGAATTATATTTTCTAAATTTCCAGTGGCGTATCATACACCCACATACATTATATCACACAAAAATTTTTTTTCGTTCAAACTCAATACACGTACTTAAAACACGTAATACACGTCATTATAACATCCTACATACAGGGTGCGTCAACGCAACCTGACAACCTGTGTATGCGTCTGAGTATTCGGCGTTCACAGGTAGCGATAGAGGAGAGGTGATTAGGGTTTATGTTAGTGTATATGACTGCTCGGAAATCCATAACATGGTGTATGTATGCTTTGTAGATGTGTAGTAGTGTTATGGGGTGGCAACCTCTGAGTCTACCACGAACGGCGTCCAACAGATTTGCTCGGTTTCTTATCCTGTATAGTGTTCTTTCTACATCGGGGAGTCAATTAAGGGTTCTAGTGAAGAGGATTTGTGCTATCGGCTAAGTTTGGACATTTATTTTCGGTGTAGTGAGGATATCGGAAGAGGATTTCTTGGGTTTTGATGGGATTTACGAAGACTCTCCACCGGTTCGCCCAGTTGGAAAGTTCCGGAGGGTTTTGGATATGAGGCGGGATGCCGTTTCGCTGTTCCAATTCACCGCCAAGATGGCAGTGTCATCCGAAAACTGAGCAACGACTACTCCCGGTGGTGTAACATCGCATATGTCGGAGGCGAACGTAGTGTAGAGGATTGGGGCTAAGGCAGAACCTTGTGGTACGCCTGCTGAAGGGTACTACGGATCGGAGATGGTGTTACCTACATTGACTCGAACTGACCGATTAGTCAGGTACGAGAGTGGAGTTTGGAGAAGGGGTCGGGTATGTTGAGGTTGCGGATCTTGTGCAGGAGACCGGCGTGCTAAATGTCAAATAAATGCTTGCTTAATGTCCAGCAACACAGCCAGGCCGCATTGTTTGTGATTGACTGCTCTGGTGGCCTCTGTGACAAGTTCGGTTGGGAATCTGCTCAAACTCGAGGCAATAGGAGAAATAGGTCTGTAGAAGGAGGGTTAGGTCGGAGTAATGTTTGGGTATCATGACGATGGAGGCCGTCCGTCGCGAAGTGGGATAGGGTTAAGCAGTTGTTGTAAATGCCGGAGAGTAATCAGAGGGCTGTGTCGGGCAGTTAATTTTACGATTTAGGCCGTCATGGCCTGGCGCTGAATTGCGTTCTTTTGTAAAATGCACGTTGACCTGGTCGGGAGGGATGGGGGCATAGAAGGGATTCTCGTTATCCAGTTGGATTTCGGGAAGGTTAATGGCGACTCTAGAGTGCCTTGAAGTGGGTGTCTGATTGAGGATCTTCTGGGGGCCGGAAAATGTATAGGAGATGAAGACCGAAGAAGTCGGCCTTTCCCTGGTGGGGAGAGATTGTGTTGCCCTGTTGATCGGTTAAGTGGGATTTAGGGGTTATTTTCTTTCTCGTTAGTCCAGGAGTTTTCGGATTTGACGATAGATCCGGGTTGTAGTAGAAAATTAACACCATCGGGGTGGGACTGCAACGCATTTGAGATGCTGTAGGCGCGCAGAAAGAAGTTGAAAAGGACTGGACGGGAAGCAATTTTAATTGATTAGAAATCATGATATTATTGTATTTATACTTTCTAGGAACACGAGGCGCTGTCTAGGGTAGTTTTTTACGACTTGATGAATATCGGAAATAATGTCATTTGCTTATTTAAACGAAATAATACGAATACCAGAACCAAACGAGGTGAGCACATCCGAGACTTATCTAGGGAGGTGATCAAACTCCAATTTAGTAGAGATGCTGAATTACGGCAATTAAAGCTCCGAAGTACAAAGAAGTGCAAAATCACGTTTCCAAAAAATGCTGCTATGGAATCCAAATTTAAGCAAAAAACCTTCAGTACAAGGATATTTTGCATCTATAGTGTTATACTGTTTTGGTGTGTTACGTGCACCCGTTTAAAAGCACGTAGTTGCGTAGGCGTATGTCTTGCGTAAGAAAAGCAAGCCACTTGTATTATTCTTGTAAAGCCCTCAAAACAAGAAAAGGCACAGTTAAGATAAATATTACAATTAAAACTCGGACATATCAAAAAATAGATTACCGGTAACCGAATAGTAATACGATGTTGATAAATAAAAAAAATATTTTTATGAAAACTTTCACAAAAGTTCTTATTATGTACTATCGAAATAAATTTTAACTTTCTAGTTTGCGGATATCAATAATTATTTAACACACTTTTATATATACACTGAAACTATTTTAAAGACCTAATTACATAAATCTCATAAGAATTTACGGCATCTAGTGGTAAAATTAGAGTCTAATTTAAAGAGCTTGTCTCAGAAATAAGGTTTTCTGTGGGAAATGTGGAATCATCTGGAATCCTGTAATTTTCTGCAGTACTTTCTGTACTCTGATGATATCAGCATCATGGTTATATCGTTGTCTGATTACTTCCCAAAATGACTTCTACGATTCTTAATATACAATTACATTTATCTTGTTGTTGAAACAATCAATGTATGATAACTAATTATACAACATCAATCTACTACTGGTTTGCACCAGTGCACATGGTGTAGCTATTGTATTTAATATAGTGATTTCATGATGCCTACTATTACTACTGAAAAGGTTTATACTTACCAACACCTATACTAGTATTAGGAAATAATAAATCTTGTGATAACACATCTAAAATGCCATAACTACTTCCCCAGCTCCTAGAATACTCGCTTCAATATAACGCTTTATTAAATAGTATCTCCTTTATGGGGTATTAGCAATTAACATTTATGGTTCAGCATAATATAGAAAGAGTTCTTGTTTACTTCAAAGTAAAGTACATCTTTTCCATGTAAAGCAATAAATACAAAATAAGATTGAGAAAATGTAAGTTGAATTAAAGACCGTTTAATGTATCACATCCTGTATACGTCACATTACCTACTTGATGTAAGTAACGCTTAAACTTGACAGTGACTGCTGTCAACGTACCCACAAATAACAAGCACAGCACACACCATGCAAGTGGTGCAAATACAAATTAAACTACCAAATTTATATCAATAAAACGTCAAATAAGTGTAACAATTATGCATTTTGTTATTACCCTTTGACCTATTTAAACCATAAACACAAAAAAATCGGAAGCTTCGGAATGACTAAACGCATATAGCATACAATAAACACAGCATTATTCACCAAATTGAAACTCTACTCCCACATTAAAACAACCAGAAAAATATAGTGTGTCGATAAATGAGTAGTAACCAAGTTAGTGAGAATTACGGTTTATAATTTTTACTTTCGGGAACGCGCAATGGAATAAATAAAAAAAAATTACTAAAAGAACTGCATCTTGTGTTTAAATATATAAAACAAACAACCCAATTTGACACACTAGAAACCAGTTGGTGTAGTTTAGGTAAAACTGTCACTCCACGTGTTTCTTGAGAAAAATAGCTAATTCTAATTATTCTCTAGATGTTTATACCATGGTAGGAAAGAACCTACATAAATCAAATCTCTGTTACGAAATTACCAATATCTATCTGAAATCTAATAATGAAACAAGAGCAACACAAAATGTGTTGAAATAACCCAATTACCCCTTATTCCAAAGCAAAGATGTTAAAATAGGGTAAGGGTAGAAAGAAAGTACTCTGAATATTACGTACACAGCTTATTTGTAAAATACAAAAATTTTTAAGCACAAGGATTCTTTTTCAGAAAGAAAATAGTAAATTTAAGGATTGTTACCTATAGTAACGTTGCCAAGTTAGGAATTTCATTGGCCTTCTCTGTTTTCTGCTGATATTGCATTCTTTCAATTTATTTTTCAAAGATAATGCATCCGCACATTGAACCAGGGTTGGGAACGAGAATAACACATATGATTTTGATTTTTGTGTCAGGTGTCAGACTAGTAAGTGAAAGTTACCAGGTTCGAATCTAAGAGTAGTCAAGTGCTTGGGAACAAATTATATAAAATATGAATTCGACTCAAGTGCGAAAACAGTCCTTCTCAGGACTAAGCCTGATTACGGAACCAGATTCCGCTTCCGAAACGTCGCGCTCAAAAAGCATAAACTGTGGAAATAGGCCGATCAACTCCACTAATAGGAAACCACAGTTACAAAACACTTATAATACAGAATTTTGATTTTTGTGAATGTATAACTCATTGCTATGATGATGACTTGAGACAATGAAAAAGTAATGTTCGTAGACGACGACGACTTAAAACAGTATTTACACCATGAAAAAGTTGCAAAAAAATCTCGTAATCATTCCATTTAGCTGACTTAAAGCACCTGAAATTTCAATCAGAGAAATTACGGATAGTAGAAGTTATTGCTAGTAAAGAATGGCCAGATAGACCCAGTGGGAGAGAACTGCAGTTCCATAAACAAATAGGTTTAATATAAAAAGGCGTCTAGAAGATATAGCGTATGGTTACCATTATCAGGGATTTTTGCGGGTTCGGATATCATTTGTCTCGGATCATATAAAATAACAAATGTATCTACACTGTGACCAGCAGGATTATCAATATATGAAAATGAAAGTCAATTAGAATTATCAACACTAAAATCTCTCAGAATTGAAATATCGCAAGACGGGGACAGACAAAAGATAGCCTAAGGTAATCAAAGAAGTCTTGAGAGTTACTGTGAGTGGGAGACCGATAGGTGCAACAGTGGAATTTCACAAATTTAAACCAGAACGTTTGAACCAAATCCCAGCGAATTTTTTATTTTCCAAAAAATAAATCCTCTAGCAATGACTTTAAGATATTCACACACTCGTCCTTTGTAACGACAAGCGTGAATATTGTATTGCGAAAATTGTAAGTCGGGCAAATCAGTGTTTTTGTTTTTGTGTAGGTTTGGGATTTACATGTTTGGGTGTTTAGTTTTTAGCGAATTCCTTTTATATTAATACAAATAGATATGGGAAGTATATTGATAATAATAAATAAAAATATAAGTGCCATCCAGATTGTAGCACAACAAATTTTTGGCTATATGCATTTTTATGCAAGTAAAAAAATATATGTTTTATGAAAGTTTTAAAACAAAACAAAAGGAAAGAAAAAATTTAAATTATGAGGTAAAGTTGTAGTTATGCCATAACATTCAAAATATGAAAAAACATGTCTTGAAAACTGAAAGTATTAAAGGTCGCAGCTAAGATCAGCACACACATTATTTACGTTAGAAACAAGATAAATATACCGAACCATATACATAATGAGTAGTATACCACTCATTACTTACATAAAAACCGCTGCCAAGTTAACTGTCATAATGATTTCTCATATACGTAAACAAATATAGTACTTGATTCCCCATTTTGAATTTTTTAATTTTGAGAAATGATTTATACCTAGCGATCTTAAGAACTCCCAATACCCGACTATAAAAAAAATCGGTTTATAAATTTAAAAACTCACAATTTTGCATCCTAAAAACGATACGCTACTGGTTATCTTGTTTTATTTTTATTAGAAGCAATTAATTTTTTTAATGCTCTAAGCCCCTAAAAATGCCCCGCCACTGGTGGATTTTGCTCATTAACGAACTTGACCTCGATTTTATGGCAACGAATTTTTGTACCAAATTTCACACACACATAGACACACAGACAGACACGGAATTTTCTGTTAATGTGTTTTTCGAGTTAATTAGGCCATAAAACATCGAGAAATGCAAAACAAAATTGAGAATTAAAACCAATTACATAACTTTCTCTTTGTACGTAAGTATATGAGAAAGCAATACGGTAAACAAGCACTACATAATTATAATGAAAATGGAATTTTAGGGTATTAACATAGTACAAGGTATTTTGTCGTCTTAATTCAAATTTTATGACACACAGTTTTTGACACTTTGTCGTAATTGTTATTGCAAGTAATCTTTCAAACTGTGTGTAAATTATGGCCAATGCCAATTGTGACCTGAAAGTCGATATGTTACTGCTGTTGGGCGAATGCAGAGAAAATTATCGATAAGTGGCCTATTTATGGAGAGAACAAACGGTTCCCGAATTTGCCAATGTCCCATATGGATTTTAATCGACTGAAAGATCGTTGTCGAAATACCGGCAATCTAAAATCCAGTAAGAGGACGTGAGGACGCCCACAAACTGGAGAAGACAAAGCTGTTACTACAGCACATTTGAATTTCCATGTTAGTTTCAAAAAACTGGCTACGGAATAACTTGCATTATTGGGCTTCAGAAAATGCGAATTGGACGAGAACAATTCCAAATCAACAACCATGGAGTGTTAACACCTGGTGTAGAATTATTAGAGGCCAAGTTATTGGCCCGTAGTTTTTTAATGGGAACATGTATGCAGATTTGTTGACAAATAACTTGCCTCAACTTTTGCCACAAAATTTTAATTATAACTTTTGGTTTCAACAAGAGGGAGCTACTCCGCGTTTTGCAATCCAAGTAAGAAATTACTTAAATGAAACGTTTGTAATCAAATAGATTTGATGAAGAGCTCCCATCAATTGGCATGCTTGGTCGCCCAAATTAACCCCACTTAATTTTTTCCTGTGGGGATTTGTTAAAGAAAAAGTCATGGCTGTTGAACCTACGACTCCCGAAAATATGAAGGATAGAATTAGGGACGCTTTCCGAATGAATACTCCGGAAACGTTGCAATGAGTACACGGTTCATTTAAAAAACAGGTTGCAACATGGTCAGAAGTAGAAGGAAGACATTTTGAACATGTTTTTAAAGACAGAAGGTAAAAACTCTAAATAGTGGTAAACCCTGTTGATTTGTTGTGTTAAAGTGGATTTGCTGTTATTATAAAAACTAATAGAATAAATTTGATGATTTTTTGTAGTAATACATAGCTGACTACACGGTATCAATTTTTGCCAAAAAATCATTCCATTTGAAATGTTAATGTCACCCCCACCCCTTACGAACTTGTGTGTCATAAAATAATAATTAAGACGTCAAAATACGTCCCGCCTTGTAACACTTTAAAATAGTCACCCAGTATATATATATATATATATATATATATATATATATATATATATACAGGGTCGCTGAAGCTCTAGTGCTTTAACGGTTCAACATATAAAACCCAAAAATTTCCGAATTGAAACTAAACATTTTTGCGCATATTTTTGTATATTTTTTTGTTATTTAAAAAGTTTAAGCATGGCCGCCATCATAGGTCGTGTGATATACACGACCTATGAAAGGGTTTAACACCCTGATTACAAATATGTATCAAACATGTGGTCTAAATACAACAGAAAGGACATTACATATGTTTTTCCAATAGGAAGCGTCGGAGGCCGTGAATGTGACACAAAACGTCAATATAAAAAATTTGTCTCGAGAATTATATATGCTTATGTAAACTTACATTTTTTTATTGAAGCAATATAACAATTTAATTTAAACTCTATGACACTTTTACATTTATCAAAAAATAATTTATAAGCAAAACAAATTTGTAATTAAAATAAACATATCATCTGTGTAACGGTTTAACGAATAATTTATAAGGATTATTAGAAAAAAGTGTGTAATGTCCTTTCTGTTGTGTTTAGACCCAATGTATGATACATTATTTTCGCGTTATCGAAATGTTTAGATTGTATAACCTTAATATAAAAGTGCACCATTAAAAAACCAAAAAAAAAAGAAAGATGAGTACTTTAACATGTGTAATAATGGTGAAAGTTTACATTTTCATAAATTTATTTATTTGTAAATTATTTTTTGATAAATGTAAAATACATGTAACATATGGTTTACTTTAAATTGTTACATTGCTTTGTTTCAATAATATGGTTTACGTTTACATAAGCATACATAATTCTCGACACAAAGTTGTTATGTTGACGTCTTGTGTCACATTCACGGTCTCCTATTAGAAAACGTTTGTAATGTTGTTTCTGTTGCGTGTAGACCCCATGTGTGATACATATTTGTTAGGGTGTTAAACACTTTCAAATAATATATCTCATGACCTATGTAAAAAAATCAAGATGGCGGCTATGTTTAAAATTTTTTAATTAAAGAAAAATCTTTTGTGCAAAAATATGCACAAATATATGTTGTTGAACCTTTTAAGCACTAGCGCTTTTCTTCCATTTTTAACAGCGATCCTACTATATATATATATATATATATATATATATATATATATATATATATATATATATATATATAATTATAATGATATATTTATTGTTAGTACATAATATAGTAAATTAAAGTTAATCAAAACCTACCTCCGTTAGCCTGTGTAAAGCATAATGGAAGTATATTTTCGCTACGATAGTTTGTGTATCTAAATATGTATCAACGATTCCTAACAGAATTAAGAAAAAAAATACATTTTGCATACGTGTCAACCGGTTACTAAAGGCGCAATAATACACTTTGTTCAGACGCAATAAACATAAATAATTTATAAGGTATAAATTGGTTCTAATCGTTTTTTCTTTGTGCAAGTCGTAGCAGAAAACTTTATAAGCCGCTTATGAGGGGATTTTTGAATACCTCATCCGTTTAAATTTTGCTAATTTCTGAAAGTTATTTTGAACAATTTTTATTTCGGTAACGCCTTTACTGCAGAAACATTTATCTCACAGATATACACATTAATACTGTCTGAAAAATTAAAAATAATGGTTTTGTTCTATAGTTTTCAAGTCAATTGCGTATGAAACGAGACACACTGGACGCAACTATAACATCATGCTAAATAAAACAACTTCTTGAGAATATCATTTGCAAACAAATTCTAAGAACTGAGTCTACAAATAGACTGCAAAGTTCCCACGTTTCAGACATCATAACTTTGTAAAAACTATGCTTGAATTTGTAAATTAAAGTAGCGCCACTACCGTAAAAGTGGTGAACTATATGTATGCATTTTCATCTGAAATTGTAATACGAGTATTATCGCGTCCATAAAGATCTGGGAAGTTCTTAGACTAGACGTAGCAAAGTTTGACTCATCCATAGAAATATATATATATATATATATATATATATATATATATATATATATATATAGTGACCGACATAAAGTTGGATAAAAATTATTATTGTTCATTTCTCGGAAAATTTTATTCTTGATAAAAGTGCCTGCTCGATCGCAAACCTAAAATTAGAATATCTCGTTTCTTATACGAGGGAGATTCGAAAATGTGAATGCGGCTCAAAATATACAAAAACGTCATTTTTAAAAGTGGCTTAGAATTGAAAAAGTATGTAAAATGTGCAATTTTAACCAGCTTCTCTAAAAAATGTCTACGACACTTTTCCTTTGTTTTTTCTATAGTCCCTGTATTTTTCGGGAAGCAGAATATTTCGGAGGTAAGTTATTTTCTAATGGAACAACAATACGCTAAAAAGCATTGGTAAGTTTTATTTGCCCCATAAGTGACAAATTATGTTATTCACAAGTATCCCTAAAAATACCTCAATTTTTGTATCCAATGGGAAAACTACATATTCCTGCAAGATTATACCTAGCAAATGTGAGGGGATTATAGAGAACGTCAAAACGTTTAAATTATAACATTTTGGAATAACTCTTTATGTACCTTTCTGAAGCATTGAGTTATAATAAATTTCAAGAACGAAGTTTTATTCAAAATATTAGAGTAACCTACATTAATTGATAATGGAACACAAACATAAAACAAAAGTGTGAAAAAAAGTTACCTATACCATTATCATTCAATGTGGTGCCCACCGTTCTCTATGCAAAGTATTGTACATTTTTTCATTTCTTGATGTACATTTGCGGGGTTACAGTTCGAATACAATTTCTAATTGTATTTTCCAAATGTTGAATATCTCTGAATGGTCGCTGTTTGTAAACATTTTCCTTTAAGTATCCCCATAGGAAAAAGTCCATTGGGATGATATCGGGCGATCTTGCAGGCCATGGATTGTTGGAATATCTTTCTATCCAGCGATTAGGAAATTTTAGGCCCAGCCATGACTTTACCGCCACCGTTCAATGAATAGATATGCCAGCTTGTTGGAAAAACATGTTGGTTCTGATTCTCAGAGGAAGATTACCCAAATAATTTGATAACTATATCTGAAGCATATTTAAATATCTCGCAGAATTTAAATTTTCTCTAAAAAATACTAGTCCCACAATTTCATGACTTAAAATTCCACACTAAACGTTGATTTTTAACGAATATTGATCCCTGTATTCGATCTTAAAGTTAGGGTTTTCATCTGCCCACCATCTACAGTTTTGCGAACTTACGATACCATTTGATGTAGAACTGGATTCGTCAGAATACAGAATTCTTCTCGAAAAATATTCAACATTCTCTATTTCTCCTTGGAACCAAAAAGAAAATTCTTTTCTGAATAGTATGAATAAATTTGGGTTAGTATGGCTTGAATTTATTTAATCACATAATTCTTCTAACTGATCGCTCAGAAACATCGGTAATTTCTTGCCATTGTGGTAACGGTGTCCTCGGATTCTCTACAGTAGATAGAACAACATTCATAATCATAACATTGTCATCATTACAAGTCACATTCCTTCTGTTTTCTGTTTTATATTTATTTTTAACAGATCCATTTCCTTTAAATTTTTTTATTATTTTTGCAACTGTGGCAGCGGTGACTCGTCCTAAGGGCCATAATAGCGGTGGTGTGGCATCTCCTTTTACAAGAACCATTGTTCCCACGTCTATGTTTGAGTTTGCTCGAAACCACTTTTTTCGCGCTTGCATTGTGTGCATGTACTCGCTACTCCACCTCTTCCAGAACTGTTGGAACATTTGGTTTAACCGTGTGTAATTAGTGAGTCGATTTGACGAGATATACGTTTCGTCCTTCTGCGGTATGCCAATTAAAAAATGACCAGGTGTGGGAGCAAGTAAGTCATTAGGATCGTTGGATAATGGTGTGATAGGACGGGAATTCATCACGGATTCGATTTGTACAAACACAGTTGTCAATTGTTCAAATGTTAAATGGGAATTACCAACGACCTTTTTCATTATTGATTTGGCAAATTTTACTGCCGCCTCATGCAAACCTCCAAAATGAGGCGAATTTGGTGGTATAAATTTCCAATGTATAGAATTTGTTTTGAAATAATAGAAAAATTGCGAGGTTGATAATAATTTTATAACTCGTTTTAATTCATTATTAGCACCTACAAAATTTGTGCCGTTGTCTGAATGAATAGATTTGCAAATGCCTCTTCTGCCAATAAATCTCTTCAAGGCATTTAGAAATGCTAATGTGGTTAACTCTCCCACTACTTCTAAATGCACTACCTTTGTCGTAAAGCAAACAAAAACGCATAAATACGCCTTTACAATCTTACGATTTCGCGTTGTACCATCCTTAATTAAAAATGGAACGGCGTAGTCCACTGCAGTATGTAAAAACGGTCTTGAGGGTTGTATACGCTCATGAGGATAGTCGCCCATTATTGGGTGACACGAACTTTTATTGAAACGCGCACACTTTACGCATTTTTTGATAAATCGTCTAACTGTGCTACGACCATGAATAGGCCAAAATTTCCTGCGTACGCTTGCCAATGTACCTTCTACACCGCTATGCATATTTCCAATATGTTCCGAACTAATAATTAAATCTGTGAATGAACTCTTAGATGGTAAAACAATAGGATGTTTATGGTCAAAGTTTAATAATGATTTTACTAACCTGCCGCCAACACGTACAATTCCGTGTTTATCAATAAATGGACTTAATACTAATATTTTACTATTATTATTTACAGATCTACCTAATTGTAATAATTTAACTTCCCCAGTGAATGAATCGGCTTGCACTAATATAACAATTTTCATCATTGCGTTTGTTAGCTCATCCAACGTTAAATCACCAGATAACTTTTTTGCTTTATTCGTACTTACGTTTTGTATAAACCGCAATATATATGCTACAACCCTTTGTAGTTTCGTTATACTCGAGTATTTGTACAATAATTCAACTGCATTAATGTTTGATAAACTAGACATAAACGATCTGGTTTGAAATTTACGTGTATCGGGGAGATCGTTTAACCTGTTTACTACATTTAAACTATAATTATCTCTATCAAGCCATTCGGGACCCCGCCACCATAATTCGCTCTTTATAAGATCTTCAGGACATAGACCACGTGATATCAAATCAGCAGGGTTTTCATTGGACGTGATATGATACCATTGTGAAGGATCACTAATTCCCTGGATTTCTGTAATCCGATTTGCTATGAAAATTTGGAACTTTATTGGTTCTGATTTTATCCAAGACAGAACTATTGTTGAATCACACCAGTAATAGGTGTTTGTAAATTTTGCGTTGAAGGAACTCACTACCTTATGTACTAATTTTCTTAATAAAACTGCCCCGCATAATTCCAATCTAGGAGTTGTTATTGTTTTAAGTGGTGCAACCCTTGACTTGGAACATAGCAACAATGATTTGACGTTTCCGACCCGATCCTTGCTTCGAATGTATACGCAGCAGGCGTATGCGACCTCGGAGGCGTCACAAAATCCATGCAACTCTAGCTCCACGTAATCTCTAATAGTGACTTGCCTGGGCAAGGATATTGTTTCTAATTTACATAAATTACATTCAATACGTTTCCATTCCGTGTATATATATATATATATATATATATATATATATATATATATATATATATATATATGGCACTGATTCAGCCCATTCCAATTTTTCTCGCCATAGACATTGCAATATTAATTTTGCCTTAATTGTTACTGGACCAATTAGACCTAAAGGGTCGAATATTTTTGAAATGCTGGATAACAAGGACCGTTTGGTTACCTTGGGTTCTTTTTTATCTAAATTCAAAGAGTACTTAAGTTTGTCAATATTTGCATTCCAAGTTAAACCTAACGTTTTTATATTTTGACCGTCCGTAACGTAGTATTTATCGAGGTCTCGTTTAAAATCCGAATCATTAAAAATTAATTTGCAGTTGGAAGACCATTGTCTTAGTTGAAAGCCTGCGCCTTCTAAAATAATGCTTATATCGTTTTTCAATTTAATTGCATCATCTACTGTATTAGTACCTGTAATTAAGTCGTCTATGTAAAAGTCGTTAATAATTGTGCTTCCTGCATTTGGAAAGGTTTCAATGTTGTCCAATCCTAACTGGCGCAAACATCGTGTTGCTAAAAATAACGCTGGTGACGTCCCGTACGTTACGGTGTTTAGCTTATAATGACGCAATGGTTCTGAAGGATCCTTTCTCCAAATAATTCGCTGTAAATTTCTTTGATCCTCAGAAATATTGATCTGCCTATACATTTTCGTGATGTCGGCAACTAGAACGTATGAATGTTTGCGAAATCGTAATAATATTTCCAGTAAATCGTCCTGAATGTTAGGACCAACACACAATTTATCATTTAATGACGCTCCTGACGTTGATTTGGAAGATCCGTCAAACACAACTCTTAGTTTTGTTGTCACGCTAGATGGTTTAATAACCCCGTGATGTGGAAGATAGAATACTGACCCGGTATAATCATTCGGAGCTGTCACTTCAGTCATGTGACCAAGGATTTCATATTCTGATATAAATTCACAATAGGACCGTTTAAGTTCTGAATCGCGCGTGAATCGTTTCTCTAATGATTGGAATCTACATATCGCATTGTCTAATGAGTTTTTAAAATCAAAATTTTCTTCGCGCATAGGTAGTCGTACTTCAAATCTGCCTGTTAAGTCGCGTTTAACGTTTAATAAAAAATGCTGTTCGCAAAATACTTCTTCCTTGCTAAACTTGCGTGTGTGATCGCATCCTTCTAATTTCCAGAAATGGTCCAATTGGTCTTGCACGTCTTGATTTGTTGAATGCAAGGTTGTAATTGCATCGTTTATCTGTGTCATAGAGCCAGCGAAAATCCACCCCAATTGGGTTTTTTGGAAAATAACATTTTCGTTATTGACCTTCATCTGCCCTATACATAACAAATTCCAGAAAACTTCGGCGCCCAAGAGCATGTCGACCTTTTTGGGTATATTAAATTGTTCATCTGCGAGTTTAATCCCATTAGGAACGTTATGCTCGATGTCAATGTGCTTGCTAGGAATGTTACCAGTGATGTCCTTCAATACTAGGAAAGACAACTCGCGGCCGAACTCGTTGTGTAATGAACTTATTCGTGTGTTAATTTGTCGGGATATTTGTGTGACTGTTTTGCTTATGCCTGACACCGTAAGGTTAATTTTAGTTCCTTTAATACTTAACTTATCAAATAATTCTTGCGTAATAAAATTAGATTGTGACCCGGAATCTAATAAAGCCCTGCATTGAATCAAATTCCCGCCTGCATCTACTACATTTAGTTGTGCAGTAAATAAAATGACGTACGTTTCGTTTTTAAAACAATGTGCCGAAATCATGCTATTCTCAGTGACTAAGTGATTTTGCGGCGTGCACTGACCTTTTGACTCCTTTAAATTGTTTTCTTCAAGATCATTGCCTGCCACATTTGTGTCTTCGCGTTTGTTGTATTGATTGTGATGTAAGATTGTATTATGGTTCTTGTTGCATTTTTTACAACCACTAGCGCGGCGTTCGTTATTAAAATGGTTGTTTCTGAAACAATGGGCGCATAATTTTAATTTTTTTATTTCATTCCAGCGATTATGAATACTTAATTTTAAGAACTCCGGACATCGATATAATAAATGATCTCTCTTGCAATAATAACAGAGGTTTAAATTTGAATTGTCAACAGTGACGTGGCTCATAGAAAATATTTTTCTTTATAATGAGGATTTAGTAGGGGTGTCGTAACTCGTATTTTCTAAAATTTGGCACCGCTCGATTAAAAATTTTATCAAATCACCAATAGTCGGTAATTCGGTTGTATTAATTGATATTTTTTCCCATCCCTGTTTGGTCGCGTTATCTAGTTTGGTACAAACAATGTGAATTAATAAAATAGCCCACTTCTCGGTTGGTAAACCCAAATTGCTTAACGATCTTAAATGTTTATTGAAATTATCAATTAGCGAGCGCAATGATTTATATGAATCCTTTGTTATGGAATCTAATTCAAAAATACCCTTGACGTAAGTACTGATAATATAATTAATCGTTTATTTTCGTAGCGTTCTTTTAATAGATTCCAAGCAATTGTGTAATTAGATTCCGTAACTTCTAATGAATTTAATAATTAAATAATAACAAAATCTTTGAATATTTGTTAGCGTATCGTTTTTATTTACTAATGCGTTAAAGGTGTCATAAAAATTCATCCAACAATCATATCTGCCTGCGAATTCAGGTAAATTCATTGTTGGAAGCTTAATCATATGATTAGCGCGCTGTGGACGTTGCGCTAAAATACTTATTTTCAAATTTCGCAATTTCCTCCTCATAATCGGAATCTTTATTTAATAGCTGTAATTCATTCATTGTTTCAAATTCCGCTAAGATTGGTTCCACCTTTTGTAACCTAGTCCTTAATTCTGTAATATTAGATGGACCAAAATTGTTAACGTAAGTTTGAAAACGACTTAATGAGGATTTAATATTTTTACGTCTATTTAATAATAATTTCTCTTGATCTGCCATTTTAAAAATAATAACCAAGAATTTGCGAATAAATTAAACTGAGATGTGAGAACTGTGTTTGCACAACAACGGTAATGAATAATTGAGAAAAGGGAAGACGACTTACTTGTGTAGCTGCACCTGCCTGTTTATGTGGGTTTCAGTAATGCACCCTCTGTTTAATACTACTGTATCTGCAACGGTTGTTTCTTCTACCTGCTCGCAAAGATTCTTTTTTTCACCAATTTTTCTACGTATTTCGTCTCTCTCGCACTTATTGAATAAAATAAAAGTTTACGGTTTTAACGCGTTTTTAATAAAATAATGATTATAATTTCTAAATCCGGCTCGAAGGACCAAATGTTGTTTATTCTGTTGGTACGAGTGAAGCATAAATAATATATTACACTTATAAGAAATTAATAATGTATTTCAATAATAGTGGACTGTATTTTACATTTTCAATGACAAAGGAACGACTGAGTAGAGGGTAACTTACAACTACGAATAATGTGGTGCGTATGCACCCTTAAATCCTAAGCATTAATATCTTAATACGTAACAGAACAATAGAATTTTTTTTCCATTTGTATTTAATTTTATGCCGGTCACTGTTCTACATACATAAAGGCAAGATTTACATAGATTGGAGCTTTGTGCTTCGATAGCGCAGTTGGTTAGCGCGGTACTCTAGCGAAGTACAGGTCGTAGGTTCAAACCCTACTCGCCATGTAACCTTTTACTTATGTATTTAATAATAATTTTTAATCAGATATTTACTGTTGAACGTATTCGTTCATAACAAAAACTTATAATTATCTACAATAAATGTATATCAAATCAAGTTTTCTTTACAGTTTTTCATGTATTGATTAAATTGCCAGAGAGAATAACTTTAAACCTAATTATTTGTTTCACAAAAATAATATACAGTTATGTCATCTTCATGTTTCGCCAGGATCAGGCGAAATATTAAAAAAAAGAAGTGTATAAATTAACATTTTAACTACATAATAAACTTTTTATTTGATTAACAGCACAATGGCAGTTATTACAATTCATGGTTTGAAATATTGCTGTGGGCATAAGAAGCTTTTCCAAAAATAAATCATTTCAATTTGTTAGAGAGGAAACTAATTACTAAATCGAGATTGCCTTTAGACGTGAACAATTGCCTTTCTCTGTGGATTATTGTAGGCATTTCCGGACGTTTACATATTGTGTATTATTAATTTTGTATTATTCATTCTATAGTTCTGTTATTCAAAATATCCGACTCACACTGATACACGTAGATAAGTTGCATCCACAACAATGTAAACGACAGGTGTTTTTAACAAGTTAACAGATATTACGTTTGTCAAACAATCACGTATTTACTAATCTACAAATTTATAAGCACTTCAACTTAAATTAGTAATCGTAAATTAAAAATAAGTGGGAGAACAACACTAAATCTTCTTGACAAAGTTTTTACGTTACTGTCTCCGTTGCATAGATGGTCAAGTAGTTTTAGTGCTATTATTATCGAAAACGTTACACAGTCGTCTCTTAGAAATAATAGAAATGTGGAACTTTGGCGAATTTGTCATTTAAGAACACTTTAAAAAAAAAATTTAATTAACAGTATTCCACTTACACGATCACCAAGTACTACTTATGGATTAGATTATGATTTCGTATTTTAGTAATTTAACAAGAAATTGATAAAATGAAACTAAAACTATTTTCCCGTATTACATATTTAGCTTTCTCTCTCACCTGTTTCAAGTAAATTTAATTAATGGCTTCTGTTTAATGCTCTAAACTAACTAAATCATATATTAGCTTAGTTTAATAATGCAAATTACTCTTACTTGGATGGTTATTAATGTAATTTCATAATGGAGCTTTGTTATATTTCATATTTCACTTACTTGTCCCTTTATATCGTTTTTATGATTATGACTTTGCCGCAACCCATTAAATTACTTTAATACTTAAAATATCTTAACAAAATGGAAATTAGCTTTTAATGTCTGAAACAAATAAATAGCATAATTTAGTTTGAAATATAAATTGCAGATTTTCGGATGAGAATTTGAGTAATGACGTAGCCCATAGAAGAAAAATGAGAAATACCAAACGTTTAATTAAATTTTATTCTAGAAATTACTGCATTCAAATGAAAAATTTACTACCAATAAAACTTTATTGCATGGATACACGAAATTTTAATGAAGTCAAGTAATCGAAAGCTAAATTGCCTGAAATTACGAAAGTTTCCATTATCTTATAAAACGTGATCTTTATTTTTAAATAATCTGAAATTAATTTTAAAATATACTTCGGATAGACAAGATACATATGGTTACCCAAGAAACATGGTATGTAGACAAACGTAACTTTTTTCTGTACACTACGAAATTAATGCGTGAAAGAATTAATTGATGTCGTTAACCCACCAGAGAAACACGGTAAGATGTCAACTAAATAATCCCTAAAGCAAATTTTATATAGAACCAGTTTTTAAAATAACCAAAAGATGAAAAGTTATAAATTGAAGAGCTAAATGTTCGCCAACACATCACGTCTCACAAAATGTCACCTGGATATTTTACTCGTAATGGAATTTTATTGTAATATACACAAAAAGTAATTGTATTAACTGTATCCTGTTTCATTGGTTTATTTATGATAAATCCAAAATTCTTCCCAGCACGACAACAAAATAATGAAAATGCTAATAAGTGTAAAAGGTGCACATTTCTCTTTCTTACTATTTTACAGTAAATTGAACCATATGTATCATATTACCCTGTTATGACATTTTTGCCGCCAAACCATAAATGCGAAACGCGGTTTTGTGTTCACCGGGTTACCGTAATAATTTGTGTAATTTCCTCGTTCGTCATTGCATTTGCCAAGCTATCTCCTTTTTTATATCTATATGAATTGGTTACGGTTAACAGAGCCTCATACATATGTAGCGGCATGATCTCTGGGTTTAGGCAGATCATGCGCAGCTATTTAGATGAATTCTGGGGTGTGCCTTCCCCTTCAGAACCCTAACTCCGCTACTTCAGATCCGATTCTGGCCCTCTCAGCCTTAGTCCCACCATACATATTCAATGTATGGATGTATGTATACCGGGGATCCATCACTGTGCACTATGCAATAATTAGCATGTTTATTTAGACAATGATCCTGGATATTAAGTAAGGTAATGTTTGCATAAGGATCATCTAGAATACAAAAATTAAAATACTTCGTGATGTTTTGGTCAAGATTTTGAAGTTTGTGAAACTCAATTGTATTGATACATTGCATTAAGTGAAGGGATATTCAACGAGCAAAATAATTGCGGTTATGATAAGAGAGGTTAAGGTTGGTTAATGTATGCATTCAATGTACCGGGTGTGGTGACCGGACCAATCAGCCCCGACAAAACAGCCCCCGGGAAAACAGCTGCCATCAAAACAGCTTGCCGGCAAAACAGCCCGTTGACAAAACAGTCAATGCCAAAATAAATACCACACATATTTATAGAATTTATAATTATTATACTTATACAGTATGTGTACCTGAGTGTTTTGTGTCTTTAAAAAGTTATATTTTTTTATTATTTTTGTTCTTTTTTCACTGTTTTTTTTTAACATTTGTTTCAATTGTTTTATTTTTTTTGTCCCAAAGAGGGATAATTATTTTGTTGTGTTAAAATGAACTTTCCTTTTTCCAAATTTTGTTTGAATGTCACTTATGGGATAATTATTATTACGTTTAGGTTATTTGGGTTGTTGCAATTATTAAATTAAATAAAAAATTCCAGAATATGTTGACAGAAATAATCTAATAATGTACAATTCGTCACCTGTGAATCATATTTTTTCTATTTTCTATACATTTTGTATAAACCTTTACGTTTTACATGTCAAATGTCTGTGTGTGGTATTACCCAAACACCATCAAAACTGGATCTATCGGAGGCTATTTTGTCGGGGGCTGTTTTGACGGGGGGTTGTTTTGAAGGGGGATGTTTTGTCGGGGCTGTTTTATCTGGGGCTGTTTTGACGGAGTACCACAGGTTGTACAACTAAGAAAGGCGGCCGGTGATAGCTCAGAAACAATTTGAGATTGAGCAGTGAATAAAAAATCTTATAATAAATGTGGCCAAGAGAAAATACTGGGAATTATGTTTCGTACCATTTCCGTCAGAAGGCGTATCACTGATTCCAAATTCAAGTTCCCATTTATTGGGCAATTTTCCTTAGTAATCTATTTAAAAAAATATATCCATTGTAAACTATTGACCAATATGTAAAACTTTGTTTAATGAATGTCTACGATTGCTGTCAAAATAAAACGAGTGGAACCATATAATGTGTTACTAAAAAAAAATCATATAACTTCGAAACGGATTGATTGATTTTCTCAAGATTGGTCTCCATGTTAAAGGAATATCTAATATTACCAAACAAATCCAAAACCACAATTTATTATCTCCGTCTACCAAAAAAAGGGCGCAACTTGTTGAAGGAACAAAACGGTCGGCTTTTCTAAAAAAATTGAAATGATACCAAATGTTGTTTTCACTGCTATTGGAAGGAAAATTAATAAGGAGTATTTTAAAGATATAGTCAAAAATGTTGTAATATAACAGGCAATTTGAAGTATAAACAAATCGTAGGCTTAAAATAAATAAGTAGGCTATGAAAACTTTCTTTCAAAATTTCTCTGGTCCTGAAAAGTACCGATTTAATAAATAATACTTTTAATGACGTCCTAAGTGCTCAAACTGCCGACCATGATTTTCAATACACAACTGGATCTTATCTCTTGTAGAATCTACTGCACATTCAGTTTCTGCCACCGGCAATTAGCGTATTCCTTCTTGAATTCTATTTAGTAGGTCTTCTCTTGTCGTTACACTAGTTTGATTTACCATACCCTTCAACCGGCCCCATAAATAGAAATCCAAGCAAGTTAAGTCCGGAGAACGAGGAATCGATGAGAATATACTCCTCTACCTATCCACCTCCCTGGAAATGTTACATGAAGATGTCGTAAATTTAATGCAAAATGTGCTGGACACCCATCATGTTGAAAGAACATTGCCCCTCTAGTGTGAAGGTCAATATCTTGAAGTAGACCGAGTAGTTGGTTTTGAAGGAAGTCTAAATAGACCCTACCAGTCGATACTCTCTCGAATACCACTGGTCCAAGAATCCCTCCGACAATTATTCCATATCACACATTAATTTTCCATCTCCCTTGGTGCTGCACCTCGCGTAGCTAATGAGAATTGTCTCTCGACGAGTAATGCATATTATGAAAATTTGCTTTTCAATCACAACTAAAAGTCGCTTCGTCTGGCCACAAAATTCTAGGTAAAAGTTGAGGATCCCCTTGTGTCATATTTGCAAAAGTTCAACCTTCTATCAAAAATGGATGGAATCCAAACAGGCAGGAATATTATGCATGGGAATGCAGAAATAGTATACGTAAGAATGAAGGAATAAAAAGTATAAATACTTCTAACCTACGGAGGAAACTGAAAGGGCAAATAGAGGTGATCAAACTAAAGTTGTTTTTTTTTTTAATTTAAACCAAATGCTAATAATAAGAAAGTTGCAACGGTTTAAAGTTCTTATAAACAATTGTGCTTTTTTATAAAATACGGCACTAAAGGATGTTTTGAATTCAAATTTGGAATAAATGAAAGTTAAATAAACAAAATTCACTTAAAACTTTAATAAGATTTTTATAAGACGAAAGTTATGGCTATTTAAAGTGTTCTTTAAAATACCCAGTTATGAGTGTTCATATATTGAAAACGTTTTGTTACGTGCACAAAGAGAGATTCGTAGAAATTGTGGCTAAGGTGCTGTAACACAGAATAAGGAATTAGCCGGAAGCTCAGTCGGTCTGTTAAGCACTTGGATGCATGGGCGTTTTGGCAGGAGAAAAGAGATACATAAAATTTAAAAAAGGCACCACTTGATTTAATTCTTTATCGCCCCTCTATCAAGAAAAGGGCTACGGTCACATAGGACAAAAGAGACAGCTAAAAGAAAAGGGTGAGCTAAGTCCACACTGACAAAGGACTGGCTAGGAAGTTGATCGTAGATCACAGGATTAATGAAAGAACTTACAATCGTTTAACACCACTTATTTAATATACCCCAACGTAAAATAGTATAAATGTTATAAGAATAATTAAATTTTCGTAAATATCTAACACAAAAATATTTTATAGCGCCAACTCGCAGACCTAAATACAATTCTATCAGGAAAGATTCCCAATACATTAATCAATATACATCAGAGACAATATATCTACGAAATAAACCAGCAGTAATCAACTTACCTTTCCACCACAACTGAAAACAAACTATGAAATTGACTTAAAATTTACCTACTCAGACACAATACGGTTCGGCATCTAGTGTTGACCCTAAAAGAAAAGAATACCCAAACATATATCTGTAACTATCCGAAATTGAATTCTTGTATACCGATATTCCACGAAGAGCTTTCCGTTAGACTAATTTATCAGTTTCCAATCAACCGGATGCAAATAAACCCCAAATATAAAGCGAAAATTAGCACTAGATGTCTACCCTGTTGTTTACTTATGTAAGCACAAAATATTCTTCAGTAAAATTACTATCATCATTACAAGCAAAATAATAAGCAAGAAGCATTTAGAAAATTTAGAAAGGGCAAGTTTATTACCGATTTGGCAATTGCAGTACAAGAATTAAATAAAGCGCAACACAAAATAACCCATTTATTGGTAAGCATAGGGCTACCAACAAAAGATTCAAATTAGTAAATCCTACTTCAAACAGTTTTATACTAAACAAATTGTAATCAGAAAAAAAAAATAACAAATGTCATACAACCCCAATGATAACAAATAAATATTCAATTTGATTTACACAGTAATTGAAACCCCAGCAGTTAGCATAATTTTTGACATACATTGTATATTTAAACTCAACTAGCAGCATTCAGTTAACAAAACAGCTGATTGCATGTACAGTAAACACAAGTAGTTCTAACGGTTGAACAACTACGGTTATTTATCAGAATAAAGCTATTACATAAGAAAAGTTGATAGATAAAATACAAATTCTATTGCAAGGTTAAATGTAAGTATAAGCGAAACTTTGGAATAACCCAAATTATCTTTTACAGGTACAAATGTAGAGTATTACTCTCGATTACTAAGAAAATGTTTAACAATAAAGCATAAGCATTAATTTCAGGATTAAGATAATTGCGGAAACACACTAATACAAGTAGCAAACACAGTAATGTAATGGTTATAAGACTTTCAGTAAAGTACAGATAACGAGAGCCCCGTTATGTAGAAAAGCAATCAAGAGTCACTCACCATAGGTAAAATTTTGTATGCATGTAACAATAATACTTATCAGAAACTAGTCGTAGGTGTAACGTCTATTTCTTCAGTTAATTCGGAAAATACTATGAGAAGGAATAATCGTAGACTGTTTCCATTCAGGCTCGAAGACCCATAACTAATATTTCACACCTCGGACGAATGACATCCAAATGTGCTGTCAGAAACGGTTCAACCATCTCTTACGGAAGCACGAAACATGTTAATCCTGAATGAATGTGTAAAGGACCAAAAAGAACCTCTTGAATGAAGCTAAGGTAGAAACAAAAAATTAAAGCCGAACTAAATTTCGAAATCCCAACAGGATTTATTTATATGGAAAAGCTAAAACCAGCAACAGGCTGAGTTAAAATTTTACTTGAAAAATTCAATCAAATTTTTAGGAACACCTTTTCCAAATTTTACATGTGCTTCTAACTACGCATTCAATTTCTTTTTGCCAAAATGGCGTTTTCCTTCTTCTCTGAAGGTACCAGAAAACCAAAAAACACTAGCCTGATTATTCTCACCAATCCAAAGATTTTAAAGTAGTCACATGTTTGAAACGTTTTAAATTTAAAACGATTTTTAGTGGCAATGTTGCCATTTTCCAACAACATACAGGATGAGTCGTAACTTAAAGACCATAAATTTATAAACCAACATTTACACGTATCAGTTTGGGTTTTTAATCTAATCAAGTACGCCGAAGTTACTTAAACGTTAGAAATTAAGTACCTACTTAAATTGTTGTTAGTGACATTTATTAATTATTGGTTATTAATTCGTGAATTAATAGTGGATTAAGTAATGAAGAATACGTAGATATGGTAATGGCGTATGGAGCTGCTGAAAGAAAGGCTGAACTTGCAAGACTTAAGGGTATTTAGAACGATTTCCAAATCGACAGCGTTTCGAAAAACTTCTGTTAATTTTTGTCCTTTGTTATGTCTTAATTTTTTGTTCTCTCATACAACCGGCCCTAAAGGAGTTGCAAAAAATTCGCATTCGATACTTGATACTTGGCAACCTATGATAAGCGAAGAAGTTACAGATCTAGTAGTAAAGTACACCAATATGTACATAGAAAATAAAAAAACTAAGTTTAGTAGACATCGAGATGCCCGTACTACAACTAAAACAGAAATAAAGGCTCTGTTGGGATTACTTCATTACGCTGGTTTTTTAAAATAGGTACGACTAAACACCATGGACTTATGGGCTAGGGATGGCAGTGGTATTGACTTATTTATTGCAACAATATCAAGAAATCGATTTTTATTTATTTTATGTTGTATACGATTCGACGATTTAGAAACAAGGTCTAAAAGGCGACAGCTTCATAAGTTGGCGCCTATAAGAGAAGTTGTAGAAATGTACAAGAAAAACATCAGTCAATCATATACAATAGGAGAGTTTGCTACTATTGATGAAAAATTGGAGCCTTTTAGGGGACGGTGCGGATGTCGCCAATACATAAAAAGCAAGCCGGCAAAATACGGTATAAAAATATTTTTACTTGCTGATGCAAAAACATTTTATACCTGCAATTTTGACATTTATGCGGGTACGCAACCTAAAGGAAATTTTAAATGCGACAATTCTCCAAGTGCAGTTGTTCTGCGATTGATTGAACCCATTGATGGAACTGGAAGAAATCTTACTGTGGACAATTGGTTTTCAAGTATTCCCCTTGCAGAAAAACTGGTTCGTGACCACAAGACAACATACGTTGATACCTTGCGGAAGAACAAGCGGGAAGTACCTCCCGAACTTATTAACGCCACAAACAGGGAGAGGTATTCTACAATCTTTGGATTTACAGAAACTATGACTTTATTGTCATATATACCAAAACCTGGCAAAATTGTTTTGATTATTTCCACTCTACACCGGGATAAAAACATTAATGAAAGGTCTGGTGAACAGAAAAAGCCTGAGTGTATTAGCTTTTACAACAGTACCAAAGGTAGTTGATACCGTTGATGAATTGTGTGGTACATATATGGTTTCTATAAAATCCTTTCGGTGGCCACTAAGAGTGTTTTTTGGTGTTCTAAATATTGTGCATACGTTATTTACAAAGCTGATAATTCATCTCAAAATTTTTATCATTGCCAATTTCCGTAACAATTGGATTTGGAATCGACAAAGGGGAAAATAGTAGCGCGTTCTCAAATTCGTAATACCGTAATACCGTTTTGTAAATCTTGCAGTGAGGGACAGAAAAGTTAAACTACATATATTTGCCATAATTGAAATACGTTTATAATAAATGCCAATTTAATAAAACAATAATTTACTTTTTTTTGTGTTATTTCTTTATCTATGTAACAATTGAACTATTTAATAACAATTTTAATAATATGTATATTGTCAAAAAAATCGTAGTAAAGTTTAGTATGTAAATTCAATGAGCTCTATTTGGGGATTTTTACCGCTATGGGTAAAATTCACCCTGCGCGCTTCCTAACGTGGCTAAATTGGGTGCGCGTTCCGACGTGTTAAAGTAACACAATTCCTTAATTAACTTTGCGCTCCTGGGTTATTTTACTCAAAGCGCCTCGCGTTATAAGCGTATAACGTCTACACTGGTAACGTTATAATGAGACCATCACTATTCGTCATAAGTTGCAGTTTACGTTACCTAAGGGGTGTTGGTAACGTATCGACCTTCTTAGTCTTAAAAATAGGCCTTACTGTTTAAGCGTTGGTTGCTAGTTACGTGACTGCTTTATGGAACGCATTGTATATCTTGTTAACTCATGCACAGCAAGGTATATATAAAGCATTTCTGTAATGACAATTTCTCCCTCTCTTGCTTTGTTTTAGCAAATAGGTAGAAAAACAATTTATAAAGTAATAGTGAACTTGCATTCAAAATGTTAAATATATTAACAATAATTGTAAGGAGTAACTTTCTTGGTAGTATTGTAATTAAGTAACAGTGTGCTGTAAAAAGTTTTTAATTAATAATAAATTATTAAGCATTTCAAGAAAGAAACTTTAAGCTGAAACATTTCATGTTATACAATCTTCTATTAAGAAAGTAGTTTTATTAAATAAAGCTATTGTTCCCTTATGAAGTCGTTCTAACCCTACACGTAAAGTAATTAAAAAGTCTTTAATAATTAGTTGTAAAGTCAAAATCCATAGGGAAATATATCAGATTCCATCGCTTTGGGAGTTCCCGTCTGTATTAATTACACTTGCTCGTATATGAATATGAATAGATATATAGAATATTTATAACGAACCAGTCCCATTAGTTGTATTCTAACTTGTAGACATACTATTTGGAAATGTGGTAGATCGCATTTAGATGTAAATTTTCACTACGCTATGTTGATTAATAATTATTTTATACAAAAACTTACATCATTGTATTTATTCAATTAAAATGAATCAAGTAGGATATTAATACATTACTGCAAACTAAATTTACATAGGTATGTAGTGTGATGTTAGTTATGCGGCAACTAAAGCAAGTTCATGATTATCCATATGCCTAATCATTTAATGGATCGTTGATTAAAATCTGATTTTAACTTTGAATATTAAAAATCAAAGCAAAACTTCAAAAGCTTGACTGCATAAAAGAAATATGTGGGTATACTTGATAAAAAGAATTGTTTCTTTTACAAAGAACAATGTGACAAGAAAGTCTTTTGTTGATTACATTACAGCGAGTGAAGTTTAAAGATGTTGAGCAAATTAGGTAAGGATAACTAATATGCTCTATTTTTAGTATATAATAAAGCCATTTTATAATATACAGTGTGGAAAAAAAGTATGGACTACCTCTAATAATTTGGTACTTTTCAGGTTTTATGGAAAATGTCGTCATCGACATTTTTCTTAAATGACAATATATGGCATGTGATACATTGTTTCAAATCTCTTGATTCACTGAGCACGTTCTATGATTTTTGTGCGACTCGGCCGAACCGTTTCACATTGACGGCAATTCAATTATGAAAATTATCTTAAATTTACTCCCAGTAAAAGAATAACTGTTTCTTGTTTTGTCAGAAAAAAATCACACTACACAGTCCTAAGTCATGCCCTTGAGATTCTTGGCCTGAGCTTGTTTTTAAATTAATGACGAAAAAAGAAATTCGATATCTCAGAGTTGTTGCAATAGTAGTTTTGGTCATAGTCAGCTTAGACAAACCAAACACAAACAAAACAAAAACAAATAGATAGATCAATATTAGTAAGATTTTACTGTTATTGCGCTGTAAAAAATCCTCTTCTAATAAACCTAAAATTTCGCCCAGTAAAAAAGACCGTATTCAAATTCTTATGATATTTTATCGTCGCAAATCTACTTAGCTTTTAAATCAAATTAATCCAGACCGATCGCCGATTTCGCAATTTGCAACATTTTAAGGAAATATGAACCAGTCAGCAACTAGCAGTTGATATGAGAATAAGTCACACGTCTGTATAAACAAATTTGTCACCCGTACAAAAGTCTGCCTGATAAGAAATATCAATATTGGTGCGAAGAAAATCCACATTGGATTCAAAATGCCCATTGTCAATCACCTCAGAAAGTAATTGTAGGAGCTGGCATATCTTTTTCCTCAGCACATCATTTTTATGTTATTACCATTTTATGAGTACTTGATTATTCTTCGTTGTGTTTTCGTTTTTAGACATTAGCCGTTCTCCAGCTTGATTGATAATAAAACCATGTCTGATATTTTGCTTTTCTTCTGACAAAACAAGAAAATGTTATTCTACTAGGAAGTGTTGGAAGAGAATATTTTTTACTGTAGGTACGTAATAAACTCTTTTAAATCTCACACTCAAATAAATAAATCAATGAAAAATCGCAATGTAGGACGACACTCCTAGGTATCTCAGGCAAATTCAAAACAATTAAACGGCAGCCGTTGTGAACCGGGGCAATAGACTCACAAACACTCACGCACGCACGTACGCACGCACGCACACACGCACGCACTCACGCACGAACCCACCAAACCCACCACTCCTCGCTACCAAACCACCATCTTCCATCCTTACCAATCACTATCACACAACAAAAAACAAACTAACATCAACACACACAAACACAAAAAACAAACATAAGCACAAAACAAAACACAACACAAATACTAAACATCAAACACAAACAAACAAACACAATACACATAAAATAGACATAAACATAACAAAACAATACAATAACACAAACACAAACACAAAACAAACAAAACAAACAAACACAAAATACACAAACACAAACACAAACATAAGCACAAACACAAACACAAAACAAACACAAACACAAACACAAACACAAACACAAACACAACACAAGACGACAAACACAAACAACAAACACAAACACAACAACACATAAGCAAACCAAACGACAAACACAAAACAAACGCAAAGCAACAAACGCAAACAAACCAAACGCAAACGACAAGGACACGAACGACACAACACGGACAGACACAAGGTCACGACACACACGAAGACACGACACGACACGGAACACGGACAACGACGACAGAACGGACAGACACAGCACGAACACGAAACGAACGAAACGCAAACGCAACGCAAACAGCGAAGCGCAACGCGAACACGAACAAACGCAAACGCAAACCAAACACAAACACATACTCATACACATACACATACATCCATACACATACACATACACGTACACGTACACGTACACGTACACGTACACGTACACGTACGACGTACACGTACACGTACACGTACACGTACACGTACGTACACGTACACGTACACGATAACAACATACACATACACATACATACATAACATACACATACACATACACATACATACATACATACACATACTACATAACATACTACATACACATAACATAACAATACAACATACACATACACATACACAAACACATACATACATACATACATACACATACATACACATACACATACACATACACATACACATACACATACACATACACATACACATAACATACATACACATACACATACACATAACATACATACATACATACACATACACATACATACACATACACATACACATACAATCATACATATATACACATACACATAACATAACATACACATACACATACACATACACATACATACACATACACATAACACATACACAATAACACATACACATACACATACACATACATACACAATACAAACACAACACAACACAATACACAATAACAAAACACAAATACAAACATAAACATAACACAACACAAACACATAACACTAACACAATACACAAACACAAACACAAACACAAACACAAACACAAACACATAAAACACAAACACAACAAACACAAACACAAACACAAACACAACACACAAACACAAACATAAACACAAACACAAACAACAAAACACAAACCAAACACAACACAAACCAACACGAACGCGAACGACACAACACAAACACAAACACAAACACATAACTACAATACACAACACATACCAACAACAACATACACATACACGTACACGATACACGTACAGACGTACAACGTACAACGCAGTACACGTACACGTCACTAACACGTACACGTACACGACTACACGTACGTACACGTACACGTACGCATACACATACACATACTTAATACACATACACATACATAACATACACATTACACATACACATAACATACACATACATACACATACACATACATAACTACACTAACTACTAATACACTACACTACACTACACACGTACATATACATACACATACACTATACACATACACTATACATACACATACTACATACACATACACATACACATAATACATACACATACATACACATACACATACACATACAATACACATACACATATACATACACATACATACACATACATACACATACACATAACATACACATCAATACTACATACACATAACATATACATACACATACACATACATATCATACATAACATACACATACATACACATACACATACATACATACACATACACATACACATACACATACACATACACAAACACAAACACAAAACACAAACATACACATACACATACACAGACACGTACACATACAACACAAATACACAAACACAAACACAAAACAAACACAAACAACAAACACAAACACAAACACAAACACAAACACAAACACAAACACAAACACAAACACAAACACAAACACAAACACAAACACAAACACAAATACACAAACACAACACAAAACAACACAAACACAAACACAAACACAAAACACAAAACACAACAAATACAACACAAACACAAACAAACGAAACAAAACTCAAACGACAAACGCAAACACATAACATAAACTAATACAAACCAAACACGAACAGATACATAACTACATAACTGAACACAAAACAATACAAACACATACATACACATACACATACACATACACATACATAAACATACACATACACATACACATACACAACACAACAACACAACATACACAAGTATACATAACATACAAACACAAACACAAACACAACACAAACACAAACACAAAACAACACAACAAAAACAAACACAAACACAAACACAAGCACAAGACAAGCACAAACACAAACACAAAACAAACCAAACACAAACACAAACACAAACACAAACACAAACACAAACACAAAACACAAACACAAACACAAACAAACACAACCAAACACAAACACAAACACAACACAACACAAACACAAACACAAACACAAACACAAACACAAACACAAACACAAACGTAACGAACACAAACTGAAAAACCAAACTCAAACGCAAACCAACAGAGACAGACACAAACCAAACACAAACACACAACCAAACGCAAACCAAACTAAACGCGAACGCAAACAAACGCAAAGCAAACGCAACGCAAACGCAAACGCAAACGCAAACGCAAACGCAAACGCAAACGCAAACGCAAACTCAAACGCAAACGCAGACGCAGACGCAAACAAACGCAAACGCAAACGCATACGCTAATGCTAACGCAAGCGCAAACGCAAACGCAAACGCAAACGCAAACGCAAACGCAAACGCAAACGCAAACGCAAACGCAAACGCAAACGCAAACGCAAACGCAAACGCAAAGCAAACGCAAGCGCAAACGCAAACGCAAACGCAAACGCAAACGCAAACGCAAACGCAAACGTAAACGCAAATACAAACGAAAACGCAAACGCAAACGCAAACGCAAACACGAACATAAACACAAACACAAACGCAAGCAGGCGCACGCACGCACTCGTCCGCCCGCCCGCCTACACACACACACCCACCCTCCCACGCTCTCGCGCACACACACACCGACCCACCCGTACACACGCACACGCACACGCACGCCCACACGCGCACGTACACGCACACATCGTGGCCAATCTTGGAAAAACTTTACCAAACGTTACAAAATCGGTTGGTAATTCCTTTGCGTAGCCTTCTAAACCTATACAGGGTCACCCTGTAGAAAAAGTTCCGTGCGTAGTGCCACTCGATAGAGGACACTAAAATAAGAAAAAAAGTTCCTGTGAACTTAGATCCGCAACGCCTTCGTTTAAGAGATGTAGGGTGATGAAGTTTAACTATTGAATACATAGATCATCTTTTTCCAAAGGACATAACCATTCTTTTTCAGCACTGTCTTACTACAACTTATTTTCAGTGGAATAATAAATTTTATGAACAGATTGAAGGTGTAGCAATGGGTAGTCCCCTTAGTCCTGTTATAGCTAATTTTTATATGGAAAAATTTGAAACATTAACGTTACAAAATACACCTAAAAACCTTCAGTTTGGTATAGATATGTAGATGACACATTTGTTATTTGGAGACATGGAGAAGAAGCACTGCATGAGTTTTTGGTTTTTATAAATGGTATACATCCTAGTATTCAGTTTACCATGGAAAGGAAACTAATGGAAGTTTACCATTTCTTGACATATTAATATCTAAAAATAATAATTCACTATCTTTTAAGGTTTACAGAAAGCCGACACACACTGATAGATACCTTCATAAATTATCCAACCACCATCCACGTCAAAAAATTAGTGTAATTAAATCTTTAGTAGATCGAGCAAAACGAATTTGTGACCCTGAATTTTTGAATGATGAATATAAATATTTAAGAAAATCCTTACAAGATAATGGATATTCACTTACAGATATTAATAATGTTATTACACCTTCTAGGCGTAACCTTAAAGAAAAACCAGTTCTTAATGTTGGTACTGCTTTTCTTCCTTTTATAGCTAATGTTACAAATAGAATTGAAAAATCCTAATCAAATATGGCATTAGGACTATTTTTAAACCTACAAGAAAAATTAAAGAACATTTAAGATCACCTAAAGATGTGTCAAACCCTTTATCATCTTCCGGAGTGTATAAGTTATCTTGTTCATGTGGAAAAGTATACATCAGGACCACAAAACGTAGCTTTGATACAAGACGCAAAGAACATATGAGATTTTGTAGATTGGGTCAACCAGAGAGGTCTGCTGTGGCTGACCATGCCCTGAATAATCTAAATCATGACATTCAATTTGACAATATGAAAATATTGTCAAGACAAACCATTATTATGTTCGTTTGCAACGTGAAGCTATTGAAATATATAAACACCGAATAATTTTAATAGACAAGAAGAAAATCTCCGTTTAAATAGGTTTTGGCATCTTATAATTAAAAAAGAGCATAATGATACGCCTTGATTTCAATTTGTTTTCAACTTTTGGTATTTATAGGTTTTTTGCTGTGTTTTTCCTAGACCTTGAAGCAAATGCTTTACCAATTATATGTTAAATTTCCACAGCACTATAATTTAACATAAATAGTTGAAATTAAAAATTACAAGGAACGTTCTGCATTGTGCTTTTCATTGTTAATAACACTTCCAATTATTGATAAAGATATCTCTTTGTTAGATTTAACTGGGTTATTTTTGATGTAATGTTTGGATTTGTGAATGCTTCTATCATTTTAAAATTGAAGTTTTCACAACTTTACACTTACATCATAACTCGATTAAATTTTGTTAAATGTGTTTTTGGCTGGCAAATTTCATCGTTAGCTTTCGTCGTAGAGAGTGTTCTGGTTTGTCATCTTTGAGGCAGTTTAACAATATTTAATTTTAATGACCTAGTTATTCTTTACTACAATTTTATAGTTGGCTTATACGTTTCTCAAACTGTTATATTAATAGCAGGCTTATGTTTATGTTTGAATTTTTCAAATTTGACAAAATTGTTTACTACATCTTTAACAATTTTTAAGAAACATTACTACTGACGAAGATAACTGTAAGTGTTATCGAAACGTTTAGATTGTATAATTTAAAGTACACCATTAAAAAATCCCAAAAAAGATAAGTATTTTATTATGAGTGTTAATGGTGAAAGTTTACATTTTCATAACTATTTTTTGTTTTTTGTTTTTAATATCTTTTTACAATGATATAATAAGTGGACGAAATTTTGTATACAGGGGATTTTTATCACGCAGACTTCAAATATGACCTTACTTCTTTTATTACTGATAGAGGGCGCCACATCTTGTTTGAGTCAGTACTAAATTTTTGCCTTACACTGTATGTGATTTTCGACTGGAAAAATTTGTTTTCCCATCTTTTCTGCTTCAGAAAGGTATACCTTATTGAAGTCGCTAGGACCAACGGTTTACGAGAAAATGCATCCGATGGATGCAAATTTGACCGAGAAGCTCGGTCAAATTTCTCCAAAACTCAACGTATCTATCTAGAATGATATCTTTTAGGACAGGTTCCTAATGTTCGAACATTTATTGACGTGCATAGGCGTTTGGATGAATATGTGGTGGTGAAGATGTCTGTTTAAAAAAAAAGTTAATAGTGAGAGTTTTCAGAACTCGTCGCACTGTTGAAAAGGAATAACCTGAACACATTATTAGATGATGTTTCATTGGACATTGTTGCAAGAGTGGACTTTATGCTTGATGGCAAGCTAGCTCACTTTTCTTGAGTGGTATTTTTGAAAGGAGGTTTGAAAATAGGTGAATTTGTCGTGGGGGGCTTGTAATATGATTACTGCTCTTCAGTAATAAAAGAACTAAGGTCATATTTGAATTCTGCGTGATAAAAAGCCCCTGTATACAAAATTTCGTCCGCTTATTACATGATTTTAAGGAGATATTAAGAAAAAAACAAAAAAATAATTAAACTTCAACACCCTATATCTTTAAACGAAGGCGTTGCGGACCTAAGTTCATAGGAACTTTTTTTCTTATTTTAGTGTCCTCTATCGCGTGGCACTATTCATGGCACTTTTTTCTGTGTCACCCTGTATATCTATACAGTGTGTCCGAGATTCAGCATGCATGTATTGCTATATTCGTTAATATTGAAGATAGAATGTCGGTTAAATGGGGAAAGTTTTAGAGAATTTTATGGCTATCATCATGGTAAAGTCAGATTTGAAGTAACTTTTTTTGTTTTTGAAATAATTGAAGAAAACAAAAATTGTGCATTTTCTACTACCCCCTGTAGCTCTTTTATTTGAAGTCTGACAACATTTTGATTTGTACATTATTATGACACTTTTAAAAGACAATTTTAAAAAAAGTACCAACATTTATCTACAGTCATTTGGTTTTGAAACACATACACTAACTATTGTTTTTCATATGGACGCCATCTTGGATTTTTACATTATCGAATAGTATTTTTATCACCTTTTCGGCGATCTTCTGCAACATTTCTTGCAGATTCCGGCGAAGGAATTACTAATATAAACCGGTTAGGAGGATGGAAATCGACCTCCATCGCCGAAGGTTACCTCGAGGAATCCGAAAGACAAAAAACAGATATGTGCAATAAAATTCTAACAATTGGTACTGTAACAACTTTACATCAGAAAGAACAAAATAATGCAACTGATGTAATTGTAGATAGTCAGTTAGCGCCAACTAACACGGCTAGTTCTTCCATATTAAAACAACAGTTAGCATCGGCCATTAATTTAACACATGCTACAAATTGCACCTTCACAATTAATATTAATAATAAATAATAAAACTTGATATCTTGTTTGTTTATATATTGCATATTGTTAAAATTAAATCTCTGTTATCTATACAATTTTTTTTTAGTTGCATATACGGTCGTAGAAAAAACCATGTTCCTAACACGTGCAAAAAGTGTCTTCCCGCACTTGACTGCTGCCCGAACTCCGCTACGCGTCCTTCGGCCAACGGCAGTCGCGGCTCCGTGTTACTCGAATTGAGTTCGATTCGAGTAACACGGAGCTGAACAAATCAGTTGGAGAAGGAGAAAACTTGAAAATGGCAAATGAGACTTTGCCGAAACGTCGTTTTTGTACTGGTAGGAGAAGCATCACAGCAGACGCGAGACAACGCCCGGATAAACAACAGTGTTTCATATATATATATATATATATATATATATATATATATATATATATATATATATATATATGTTGGTTTTCAGGTTTATGTTGGATATGAAGTTGGTGTTCTTCCGGGTTCGGTCTCGCGTAGATTCTCCTCCACGGTGCTTATTTTTTCTTATTTTTTTATGTTTACTATATTTTTGTTTCTGACACAGTATGTGCCTAAATAGCCATACATGATGTGCGTATACGCAGTCATCATTCCGTTATTAGTAAACCCTCTAAAAGTTCCCATGCAGGGTAGATGGTAACGGAATCAAATCCATTGCCCCAACAGCAGATCGAGTAACTACGGTCCCACCAGCTATGCTTTTATTTTTTTTTTTTTGTTGAATAACAACATTGTAGTAATGTCGTAATAATGCAATAAAGCTGGTAAATTCACATACCTTCTGATTTATTTAAATATTGTTACAGCATCCGATAAAACTAACAAAAATTCATTCATGCGTCAGTTTAAAAATATTTTGAATGGCAGACAATTGTACTTTAATGTCAGATGTAAGCCTACTAAATAACATAACTACTGTATTTTTTTGTATATTCACTACATCAAAGTAATATCTATTAACTAATTTCAGTGCAAAGCAAATAAAATTGCACCTAAACTTTTCCCAGAGTTTAAAATAGTAAACCATTTCTTAATTCATACATAAAAACTATACATAAAATATAACCAATATTTATGTTATTAGTAATTTGAAAATCAAAGTAAACTAAATAACTTCAATGTAAGTAAGATTTATGACCTATATTAACAAAATTCCACTAAAGTAAGGTCATGCACTCAAATGTGTTTATCTCAGAAAACACTACTTAAGTCCGCTGTCTTCTTTACATTGCACATTCCCGAACATCATTATATATTATACTAGAACGTAATTTTGACAAGAAATATGTACTTACTTATAGTACATTAAACATAAAGGTAATATATTATATCAAAACAATCTTGTTGCCGAGAACTTTATTTCTTTACAATACGATAAAGCATAACATCAATATAAAGGTACGGTAATCTGCACCACATTTCAATAGTGTAAAGGTAAACGTAATCAACCCTAAATAACGAACCATCCTCCATTAGGACATGTTTAAACCGCTACAACTTTTTTGTACTATACTGTAGGCCCTTTTAGTATGGAATAATGCATTTCCCTACCTTTTATGCTTACAAAGGGTATCCCTACTTGATATCGCTAAAAGCACTGGTTTCCGAGAAAAACGCATCTTAAGCTCATGATGCATACAAATTATCCAAAAGTATCAAAATAACTAATTTGACTATTCTATTTTTTCCGCAATAACAATTAGTTTTAATTCATTTCAATTATTTTTTCTCTCGTAAAAAATTTGGATAAGACGAACGGTTTAGCCAGGAATAGTTATTTTCCTAACTAGTGCGGAAAGTGGTGCTCTCCCACACGCGACTGCCGTTGCCCGAACGACGCGAGTAACACGGAGCCGAACAAATCAGTTGGAGAAGGAGAAAACTTGAAAATGGCAAATGAGACTTTGCCGAAACGTCGTTTTTGTACTGGCAGGAGTCAAAAGCATCACCAGCAGACGCGAGACAAAGTCCGGATAAACAACAGTGTTTCATACTACACTCGCGGAAACCTAAAATCAACCTATATATATATATATATATATATATATATATATATATATATATATATATATATTACTATAAAATAACTGTACCAAGGATGCAGTAACATTGGTTAATAATTTTATACTAGGTTTTGGAGTTCCTAGTGAAATTGCTACTGATAGAGGTTCAGAATTCATATCATCTACTGTGAGAAACGTGTACATTCAAACGGAAAACCAAAACATGTCATTGGAGTTGGTTTACAATACTACTATAGTGAAAATTAATAATGTAATTAGTAATGTAGAACCATTCATGGTTTCGATAATTATCCTTTAGAACTTTAGTACGAAAGTGAGAACAAAGGAAATATATGACATTAATCAGAAATGAAGACAGAACTAACTTAAGTTAATTAATTAATCCTAAAAGCAAGCAATTAATGTCGGGGAGAGCTAACAGGCCATTATCGTTATTTATTGTTACCCTTCAATTGAATAAAAAAGAAACTTAGAGGATGAAAACGCTTAAGTTGTCACAGTTCGCGACAATAACAAAACAGATCTGATAAATAAATATTAAATTAAATATCAAAGAAATAACTATAATTCGGAAATCTAAATTAAAAATAATTGAAGCATTTGGTTTGGTCGCAAATAGATAACAGCAAGTGCGGTGAGTGGCGCGAGAGCCAGGAATCGCTTAGGTAGGAATCAGGTTGAAAGGTGATGTGTTTGAAGGGTATGCAAGCGAAAAATGTATATGTATATATGAACATTTAGAGATTCATACACTAAGTATACGTTCTATTAGTTATATCTTTCTTGACTGTGTCTATATTTCTCCTTACTTCCTTGCGTGTCGATGCAGTAGACAAATAACTGTCCGGTAGTAGGACGATACCGTTAGTAGGGAACGCTACATCGTCCGGGGCACAATTTGGCCAGTATCCAGTCTGTTCGCAATGGTATTACTCATGATACCAATACAATTACCTCGGATCGACATGGCTACAAGGGTCGGTCAAGGTCGAAACAGACAGACCCCGTTGCTGACGACTGTACAAGGAATGAATGACGAGTCGGTACGTGGAACTTGAAATTGCGAATGTAATGTACGAAAGACACCTTGATATTCTGTGTGTATCGGAGACAAATCTCAAAGGAGAGGATGCTGTTGAGATGGAGGATGGCAGCCTAGGTTAGGCGTTGAGGCTGAAGTGCATGGTGCAAAAGGAGTTGGGGTGATCATAAGTGAAAAAGCGAAAAGATGTGTTGAACAGTACGAATTGCTATCTCCCCGGGTAATGTGGGTTAGAATGAAAGGGGAGTTTCGAAGAATTTTTCTTATTTTGCATGTTATGCACCGGTGAATGGAGAAAGAGACCAGGAGCGTGAGAACTACTGGAATGAAATAGAGAACGTGTTGAACGTATGTAAGCCAAACGAAAGAGTGATGATGGTGAGGGATATCCCCCACCATCCGGATCGGTGGGTATACAGACGGAATATACTGAACGCGTTCAAGGGAGACCAAAGAGTCAATGAGAATGGTGAACACCTGTGTGGAGAGAAACCTGTTTGTATACAATACGTGGTTTAAACATAAAAATGTGCATATGTATAGATGGCAAAAAGGTGAATCTGAAAGTATGATAGACTTGATAGTGTATGATGCCCGTTAAGGTGAAAGGAGGTGTAAGTGAATACTTCAATATTGAGCAAGGAGTGCGATAAGGCTGTGCGATGTCACTGTGGTTGTTCAATGTATACATGTATAAACGTGTTAGACAAGCATGTACCGATATAAATAGTGTAATGGTTGGTGACGTAATTGTACGACTTATGGTGTATGGAGATGACATAGTCTTCTTAAATGAAAGTGCGGATGAGCTACAAACTGCTTTGAGGAAGTGTGATATACTCTGTGAGAGCATGGACCTAAAGGTAAACGTGAACAAAACTAAGATTGTGATGTTCAATCGGGAAGGCAGAAAGAAGAGTAGAGTATTTACTCTGCAAGATGAAGCTGCGAAACGAGCGATCTATAATGGCATGTTTGTCCCGTCAGTACTGTATGGAAGTAAGATATGGGTATGTCAAAAAAAGCACGAAATAAAAGTAAATGCCGTGGGTATGAGATTCTTGAGAAGCGCATGTGGTGAAACGGGAAGGGCAAGATACAGAACGAATGCACAATGACAAAGTGTGGCGAGAAAAAGACGATGATGAATAGATATCAAAGTAGTACATTAAGTTGGTTTGGTCACATTGAGATAAGGAACAACGCAAGATTAACGAAGCAAATATATGTGGGTGAGGTTAGAGGTAAGGCCGTGCCTGGTAGGCTGCGTAAAACTTGGCTGAATGTAGTACAATGTATGATAAAGGAAAAAATGTTTTAAAAATAAAAGGCCATGTCAGTGCCAATGTATGAATTTTGAAGCTAGGGAGGTATGCAGAGATAGGAAAGCATGGAGAAAGATAGATAAGAGGCAGGGATTGTTTTGCTAACCGCGAAAGGGAATAGCGTGAATGTTAAATAACGTAAGTAAGTAACTAACTTAAGTGCTATTTATAGTGGATCTTTTTGAGTGCACTTGCAGTGCATAAATGGCTTTGTAAAGGTATTGTTTGTAATTTATAGATTTGTCCGTAGATGGGCAGCTTTAGAAGTAAATTAATTGCACATATTAAACTTTGCGTAAGTAGGTTAGGTAATAAGCACTTTGCAAAAGTTTAAACTAGTTTAAAGTTATAAATATGTGTAAAGTTGTTTAGTCGAAGTAGAAGTAGAAGAGAAGAGAAATAGAGTAGAGAAGTGGTAGTAGGTACGAATAAGAAGTACAAGAAGGTAGAGGAGAGTAGGGGAGTAGAGAAGTAGCAGTAGTAGGAAGAAGTGGTAATAAGATGTAATTATTATGTAGAGCGTATACTTGTGAATTGAATAGATTAGTAAGATTAGTATATTACATGATACTAAGGGAGTATTATTGGTATAAACTAAATGGGTCGATGTAGCAATAAATTAATGGTATGTACGATGTAAACTTTCAATGAAGACCCAATAGGCCTTACCCTATAGACATTATGTATGATAGTACAATGGATAATACGAGGAGTCTTGATATTGCCTTTTAAAACTCTATTTTGATTTTTACTGTTCGAATTAAAAAACAAACTTTGTTCAAGTGACATATTTTGCATTATTTATAATTCTTTTAAATTTAAGCATCATAAGGATAAATGATTTGTAGATAAAACACTTAGTAACGCACTATACATAAGTAGGTATATAAAATGCTTTATTTTACAACCATTTCTATTCTGATCCTTTTTTTGTCTGATGTCAACTTGTGCTATTTATACTCTTCCAATTATTTTATCGATATTTTCCTAGAATTTTGTTTTAATTGTCTCCTAATTACCTACTAATTATAGTGCTATATTTGAGATAATTGTAGTAGTAGAAAATAAGTATCTATTCTGCAATTTATAAGTACCTACATAACTAATACGCTTTAGTAGACTAACTGAATTTGAAAATAAAGTGAAGCTTCCACTCATGTATTAATAAAACACATTTATTTTTAGTATATAACTTTTAACGGTTTTAAATACGTACGTCTTAACCCTTTCGCTCGTAATGACCACAAATGTGGACACCAAATAAAATACCTTTTTATAGGAACCTGGTCAGAATTATAACCGTTTGCTCACAAGAAGTACATTTGTGGACAACATATTTAAGACATAGGGTACATGGTGCCATCTATGTATCGATAGTAAAACTTTTATTATAAATAAAGCAGTGTTCTATGTGTAATTTTTTTCTAATCACTTGACATTTTTAGGTTAGATATTTTATTTCCTGTGAAAAAGTGTGGTTTATACAATGAAAGCAACGGAATTTCGAAACACTTGTGTTTCGTGATAATTTTTTCATCTGAAAAAACTGTGTCCACATTTGTGAACAAAGTGAGCAAAGTGTTACATAGCAATTGCAGGTAAGCATAACACAATTATTGTTATAGTTGAAAATTCACAGTTTATTTATAGGTTGGCGAGAAAACAAGAGGCCCCTGACAGAAGAAGAACTTCTAGACATTGGTGATCCATGTGATGTTGGTGTGTTTAAGGATGATGGTTGGGAATTGGACGAAGATTTATTTGAAATAGAAGGTGGGTAAATAAAGTGAAATTAAATATTATAAATCTCATGTTCTTATTTCGTAGATGAAGTTCGTAATGATGAAACTGATGAAAAAAGAGTAGATGAAGCACAAAGTAAAAAGCAAAAAAAAAATGAATCTATAGAAAAACATGTCAGAGAGATATCTCAAGGGCGAACAAAAAATAAACGGTGTCTGGGCAATGGGTTACAAAATATACAGCCCAAAAACAAAATGTGGAAAGCAAGTGTCAGAACAGTTTGAAGAGCAGCCTATTGTAAAAGCAGGTGATTTTTTTATAAATAATGATTTGACAAAAAGAATTGATATAAAATGGAAAAAGAATATTACTTATTTGATATCTCAAACAAGGTGGTATCAACAACCTATAGATGATGTTGTGGAGTTAGAAAGTCCAGTGCAATTTTTCTCCCAGTATTTCACGTACAATTTGTATGACATTATGGTTGATAATACAAATCTGCATGCTGTCCAAACAAATGCACGTTTTCAGTCTACGAATGCTCAAGAGCTAAAGATGTTTGTGGGAATACAAATGATAATGGGTATTACTCATTATCCCCGAATAAAAATTACTGAGAACCCAGACTACAGATTCCCCTGGTAGCTAATAACATGCCAATCAATAGATTTTATAAATTACGGCAGAATTTGCATTTTGTAAATAATGATGAAAGACCGGACAATGGTGATCGCTGTTGGAAAGTACATCCCATATATGACTATAAAACCAAGTGTCTATCCCTGACTGTAGAAAGCCACTTAAGTATTGATGAACAGATGGTTCCTTCAAAGGCCAGTTGAACATAAAACAATATGTGAAGGGCAAACCATGCCCTTGGGGCATTAAAATTTTGCAGTGGTATGCTGTATGATATTTTTCCAGTTATAGTTTGCTGCAATATTTACGACGACGCAACATATGGGCATCAGAGGCTGCTCGAATAGATAGATTCAAGTATCCACCTTTTTAACTGACACAGTTTTCCAACAGAAGGGCGAGGAACATCTGAAGAAATAATTAGTGAGGATGATAATGTAATAATGACAAAATGGTTTGACAATAAGGGTGTTATTGTAGCTTCTAATTACATGGTAATTGGTAATGAAATGTAAACGATGGGACAAAAGAGGAAAAGAGTATACTCTATACCACGACCTGAAGTGATAAAAACTATAATATGCATATGGGGAGTTGACAAAATGTATTTTTAGTCACGCTTTACAGATCTTTGATACTGTTGAGTATATTTTATTTTGATTGATATAATTTTGTGGACTGTAATTATTATGATTGGATAAGATGACACGTGAATAAATAAGATCATTATGAATCAACACTTATTATAATGGTTATTAAAATACATAGCTTGATGTTGTAGCACAATATTGCATCTTAATTATTCCACCTTACGAATAGAACTGACTAACAAAAAAATGGTTCGTGTTAATTCTAAGTGCATATTGTCTAGCTTTACAGCTTCGTAGAAGAGTACATTAGTAAAATTCATCAGAAATGTTTCTTTGTGAGCGACTTGTGCTTAGCTTGACTGTCACTCAGGATTAACTAATCTATTGCAAAAAACATGAAAATAAAAACGAAAGTCTAAAGCTTAAATATTATAACTATTTGACAAATGATGAAATACATAGGTTTGTTGTGTATCTATGGCTTCAACAGATACGCTCAAAGAAATTGACTCTTCGAATGTTCACTCATGATATTGACTTATCATGTGTGAACTCTTGGTTGGAGTACAGACAGAAGGCCATGACTTTGGCGGTAGACACGTGTAAAATTTTGGATTTACTGCATTTCCGCGCCTACTTTGGTAAAGCATTGATACTGGCCCATAACAAAGCTCCTACAAGAAAAAGGGGACGGCCAACATGGAAGCCTCTTGAAGAAATTTCTACAACCCCAAACTCTTCACGAAACAGACGTGATGTAAGGCCGATTGAAGATGATCGTTTTGACCAAGTGGATCATCTTCCTCAATCTGATGGTCAGCAATATGGAGCAAGGTATAAATTCCCAAACTGTAAGGGCAAATCACGAACAATGTGTTCAAAATGTGCTGTGCACCTCAGTTTCACCAAAAATAGTAATTGTTTTTTCAAATACCATCAACAATAAACTTATAGTTGCTTATTTTTTGTTTCATTGCTCATTTTAGTTGAACGAATATTTATTGAAATTTACTTGCCATATAATAATAATTGCAGATTTCTTTTAATTATTATTATTAAAAAAATTAAAAAAAAACAAAGAACTTGAATATAAATTTTAAAATTTTTTGTAGCAAAAACAATAATTCGTGAGCGAAAGGGTTATTCTTGCCGTATGATGCAGATGGAAAAGTGTATCGGATTTAACAGCAACTACTAAGAATGATTGCACCCTTTCAATAAAAATAGAGCAACATTCAGAACTTTAAAAGCGTTGCAGATGGTATAAATCTTTTTATAACGCATTTATAAAATAGGGTGCACATTTTCCATTTGCAATAAAAAATACCTAAATAACGACTTCTCACTGTTATTATTCAAAACGTGAATGTGTCATGACAAGCTGCTTTACCTTAAAATCGACACTAAAAAATTTCGCTTGTATTTTCTTAACTTGTAGCGTAGAACGTTTTTCCAAACATTTTACATGTTTATTTACTTATTTACATTCCTATTTTGAAAGAACAAAACACATACAGACACAAATAAGGGCTGTGAATATAAATTCGTAGTCAACCGAAAATTTGTCACAGAAAATAATGTAAAAACAAATATTTGTACAAGAATTTATTTCAGATTTAAAAAGCATTCGATTATTTGAATTTTGAATGGAAAATTTGAACCTTTCACCCAATACTATTATCTACTTAAAAGGATTTCTCCATATACTGTAAAACGTCCAATAGTAGTTCAAATACAGATAACCTTTGTGCTTTGAATGGATATTGACATCTCTCATAACGTGTTGTAGGTACACAAATAAATTTTTAGCTTAAGGTAAAGTTGTTTTGATTTATTTAGTTCTGAAGAAATATTTCTGAAAACTCACTTTTTTATTAAATTATATAGGTATATAAAATCAGAAAATTTTCACTTGATTTGTCAAAATACTGAACGTATCATATATGCAAACGTATTACTTCCATATAACATAGCATTAATGTTGAGTGAAGTTTTGCAAATTAAAACTTTTGTTATGTATATTTTATTAAAAATTATTAATATTTAATATGTATTTTGATTAAGGTCCTGGCATAAAATTGGTAATTAATATTTATCATAACTTAATACTTGGGGTTCTACGTTTAAGTACCTTCCACTGCTTCTCGATATTCGTATTAAACGCATAACATAACATAGCCTTCACACCATTCCCTTGCGGGGTAGGCAAAAGAATCCCTTCCCCTTATTTATTTTTCAGTCACCATCTTACTCCATGCTTTCCTATCTCTGCATACCTCACTAGCTTCCGCAAGATTCATACATTGTCTCTGATATGTCCTTTTATTTTTAAAACTCCTTATCTTTCTACCAGGCCCGACCTTACCTCTAACCTCACCAACATATACTTGCTTCGTTAATCTTACGTTGTTCATTCTCTCAATGTGACCAAACCAACGTAATGTACTACTTTTATACGTATCCATCATTGTCTTTTCCTCACCACACTCCGTCATTATATACTCATCCTTTATCTTATCCATTCTCGTTTCTCATTATTGTCCACATACTTTCAATCACTTTCCTTCCAGCATTGACCCTTCGTCCAATCTCGCCATCTGCTGTAAAAATTCTACCCAGATATACCAACTCGTCCACTTGTTTCACAATTCTATCTTGCAGAGTAAATACTCTACTCTCCTTTCCACCATCCCGATTGAACACCACAATCTTCGTTTTGTTCACGTTCACGTTTAGGTCCATGTTCTCACAGACTTACAAACTTCCTCAGAGCAGATTGTGGGTCAACCGCGCTGTCATCTGCAAACACCGAAAGCGTACATTTTGCGGCAACCGTGGCGCGATAACAAATAAGTCTATGCAGGTGGAGAATACGTATGCTCGGCTAACGTTAGATGGTGAAGGTAACGAGCAGTTCGGCTCTGCAACGTTAACCCTATTACATTTGACACCAGACCTACCTAGTGAACCGTTCATTAGGTCAAATGAACTAGTAGTTCCACCATGCGCATAAATACAAGCTAAAGACAACGTCGCTATAAGTTTGATTGTATTATAATAAATATATGTATATATACAAAAGCAGGCAAGACACATTTCTTAAAGTACGCCACTAAAGGTGACCTGAATTACAAAGCACTAAAGAACAATTGTTCTGAACTTAACCACACCCTAATCAAGACCTGAATAATTACTTTACAAGCTATGGATTAATCTAACTGACTCAACAATTTTCTTATAGAGTGCAATAACTGGCTTCCATAAGGGAAGTCACAAAGGTAAAAACTTAGATCCAATCGTGTAGGTTTGATTCTAATATAATTAATGATTGCTAAAAACTTGAAGTGCGTCTTTGTTTAGGTGATGATATTTGACTGCAAGGAGTACAGGGTAACAGAAGTAAAGGGTTACTTTGGCCAAGGTAAGCGAGTCTGTGTTATTTGGTCATACGTTGTGTAATTGTTTCGCACCCTATACATGCGCACGTCAATAATTTCGGTACCTTAGTCACAGTTTCCTGATAATAAATGTGAACGTTAAAAAAAACTGTCATACACATATCTACAGTAATTGTTAAAGTGAATAATCAGAAAGCTGTTACTAGGTGAAGTTCCAAGTAAAATTTCATTAATAACTCAAAGTTGCACGACCGTATCTTTACAAAGATTGTAACTTTGAATGTACGAGAGGTAAGAAAAAGATATGAACTAAAGTAGCCTGACCTTTTTTTTTTATGAAAATAATGCTCTCAAAGCTTGTTTTTTTTTTCTGGAAAATAAGCCACAGACTTGGTATGCTACAATATTCGACTTGATTGCCATAAAGTTCAGGTCCAGAACCGAGGATGGTGCCTTGCGATAGGACGTAATAATTCCAACGTACTATTAGAAATGTAACTGTTTGTATAAACTTTACAACCAAAATTTTTAAAGCTGAAAAGTTTCCGTAAGTATAGTATATAATTGTGAAAATTTAATTATCTTACCTAGCTGTTATAGCTTGACTAATATATAAGACGAATAGAAATACTATGAGTACTCGGAGGTCAATTATTATATCCAATATAACAAGATTTTCCAGCTAAAATATTTCCTTGAGTATGTTATATAATGATGAAAAATTAATGTCTTACCTAGCTTAATTAATGAGTGCGAAGAATAGAAGTATGATGAATATTTTAAGTTTAACTACTATATACAATATTCCAGCTAAAATATTTCCTTGAGTATGTTATATAATGATGAAAAATTAATGTCTTACCTAGCTTAATTAATGAGTGCGAAGAATAGAAGTATGATGAATATTTTAAGTTTAACTACTATATACAATATTCCAGCTAAAATATTTCCTTGAGTATGTTATATAATGATGAAAAATTAATGTCTTACCTAGCAATTAATGAGTGCGAAGAATAGAAGTATGATGAATATTTTAAGTTTAACTACTATTACAATATACAGACAGATACTAAGTATATGTGCAATCTGTTCTTTTTATTTCAAAGGGTAACAGTTGAATCGATTCCAAAAATAATTGACTGTAACAACCTAATAATTTCACTGGTTGTTAATTATCCATTAACGGAAGACTTTCAATAAAATTTAGTCTTTAAACAACCCTGTGCAGAACAAAATGAATTTTTATTAAGCAAAATGATTTATCAGAAACCCAGGAATTTTTAACAAAAATGATAAGGCTGGAAAGTTGTGACCTTTTGGATTGATCTTTCAAATATTTACTAATTTACAAAATTGAAGATGAGTGTAGGCAACACACATTGCTGGGTAATTTGTATTTACTGTTTGAATGTTGAAATTATAATTAAAGAATGGACAATTAGGTTGTTTATTATTCCTAAATCCTAAAACTAATTAATGATATTTACATATTCTATTAAATGCGACCGGTGAAACTAAAATTGTATTCCACAGCTGAGCAAATTCGAGAAAAAGACTGCTGCAATTTACGTCACTAACCATTACACTTGCATCGGTACATGCTTGCTTAACACATTTATCCATGTATACATTGACCAACCAAGGTGACATCACACAGCCTTGTTGCACTCCTTGCTCAATATTAAAGTATTCACTCACACCTCCTCTCACCCTAACACATGCCCAGATATCGTCGTATACTGCCCCTATTCCGTTTATTAGACCTATATTTACGCCAGATTTATTTAATATTTCCCACAGCTTCTCCCTATCCACTGTGTCGTATGCATCTACAAACGCACAGTGCAGCTTCCTTTTTACACTTAAACACTTTGCGGTCAACTGCTGGAGTGCAACCACCTGATCAACACATCCATTCCCTGGCAAGAAGCCACCCTTCACATCCCAAATTTTAGTTTGTGTAGTTTCTCATACTCTACCAATCAGTATCTTCCAAATACTTTACCAGGTACACAGAGTAAACTGATTCCTCGTGAAATCACTCTTGTTCCCCTTACCCTTATATATTAGGGCAATAATCGCGCTCTTCCAATCTCTCGGCACTTTTCCACACTTGAGGCACAGATTGAATAATTCACACAATGTTCGTATAAGCTTTGCACCTTCATACTACAACATTTCACTAGTGATTTCATCTACGCCTGCTCCCTTTCCGTTTTTCAATCGTCCTACCGTTTTCTCTACCTCATTTATCCCAATATCCTTCTCAGTTTCATTCACCATTCCTTCTACATTCTAGTTATTTAACCCTTCAGTCTTACTTTCCTCACTACTGTACAGCCTTCCGAAATATTCTTTCCAGAATCTTCACTTCACAATCGTCCCATACTATTTTCTTGCTCGTATTCATCACTGCTGGAGCGTTCTGTTTTGGGCCATGTTTTGTATTTTAGACCCATTTACAAAAGAGTATTTTGTTTCCCTCAAAACCATTCTGCATTTTTTCTCCTTCCACGACCATCACTACCTCTTCACTTATTCTCACAGCCTGCTTCGCTTCTTTATTTCTTAATCTGTACACCTCATACAATCCCTTTTTCTCAGTCTCATTTTTTGCAGCAATCATTTACATGTACGCATCTTTTCTCTTACATACTGCCTTTTTTACCGATTCATTCCACCAAACACATTTTTTTCTATGTACCTACATTCGCTGCTTCACATTTATTATTATTGTATTAAATGTAATTCTACTTAAGAGCGTGGTTGTTATATTATTAAGCAACGAAGGCCTGTTATGTAAAACTAACCTTCAATTATAGTGTTTCCTAGCTTGTCGTAGTAGTGTGAATTGTCATTCTGTGCCTCTGTTAGATTACTGCGTCCTAATTTTTTTCGAAACTTGATGGTCATATGGGTTTTATTAGCTTCGCTTATGGCTTGATCTGCGAGAGCTGTCTGTTAGCATTGGATGGATCCAGTTTTATTCAACTGTTTTCACCCGTGCCTCTTCCTATGTGACTGAATGGTTTGGACTAACTCGTCCAAAATTTTTATCATTGAGATTTGCTGATGTCCAGTCTTATTCGTAAAGGCCTGTCCCTTTCTCATATATAAGTTTTTTGAAGATTTAGATGGACTACGTACACTGAATTGGTTTCCTCCCCTTCAAATTTGATCAAAAACGCCAGGAATATAATGGAATTCCTACTGAATGTTGCGCATAATGAAAAATTTACTTTCACTTCGGATTAATTTCAACTTCATTACACGTCAGTTTTGAATGTATGACTTAATTATAGTCGGTTTTGATACAACCATCGTTCTTGGTTTTAAGGTTGGAATGATTTTTGATCCCTCTGACACACTGTTAATATAAATGCCAAGTGTGGCAAAGTCATATCGTGTTATGAGTCTATAACGAATTGATTGTTCTGGCAAGCGTTTATTTAATTTCCAAATAGATTTTGTTGGCATAAGTGTTAACCAATTAGCTAACTTGGAATATAGCGGCAAAATTAGTTGTTGGTGTTGTAATTAATGTTTAACCGTGGACAATCAATCACCTTTGTTAAATCTGCAATTGTTGCACGATGACGTAGGTACCGTAAGTGTTCTTCATCCATATATAAGTGCTATCATTGAAAATAGTATTTTCTAAATGATTTCTTCCCAAAATTGAAATTTAAAAAAATAATATTCAGTTACTTACAATTGAAAATTGTTGAAAGTTTAAAAACGGAGGTATATAATCTTAACGCTATTAGTTTTAATCCACAACGTACGTTAATGTTGCAGCTGCGTCTAATGTGAATATTGATACCACCAAAGAGGCTATACGAAATTACCGGTCAGTGTAAAATTTAAAAATTTACCTGTCAACAATACCTAATGAAAATAAATCAATATCATCTACTGTATCTCAATCTTTACAATCTGTTCTGTTAATGTTAGTGATAAAATTTGCACTAATCATGATGTTAATGATCAATTTAGCTCTGACGGACTTACCACAGTTTCACGGAAAGTTCGTCAAAGAAGGTCTGCCCCTGAAGGCTCTGGTGAAAGTTTGAATATTAAAGCTGCTAAACGTTATTCACATTTACACGTCTATAAAATACACCCAAATGTAACCTCGAAAGATGTAGTTGAACACTTAATTAAAAACAATTTCAATGAAGTCAAATGTGACAAACTTAATTTTTTATTCCGTCTAATAAACAATCAGAATACAATTTGACAGTACATCATAGTTTTCAACCTGTGATGCGTACTGAGAGTATTATAAACAAAGATACTGTTTTTAATTTTAACTTAGTGCTATCTTCAAAACGTATGAGCTTTGAGACCCAAAGCAAACGCATTCTTTTCTATAGTTGTGCCAGGAATATAGCGTTTTATGCTTAGTGGAGACGTGGCTGTCTGAAGATGTTACCAGTAGTGGAATGATCCCGATAACTATAATGTTTACATAAGTGATCGCAAATTTAGTGAAGTTGGTATACTACTTGGTGGTGGGATGTTATTTGCAATTAAAAGTTACATTCCTGCTATTCAACTTAATTTATACTACTTTGCATCCGTTCCAATGATTGATATAGTAGGATGTAAATTAGATTTTGTAAAATATTCGTTGTTTATATATGTTGTATATATCCCCCTGCTTTACATGTGAATAATAGTAAATCTTTTTTTGAAATTTCGGTCAACTAAATCTATGGCAATAAGTTAGTGAGAGTAGTTTTAATAGCTCCCTTTATGTTAATGATACAGAGATACTGATCTAAAATCTTTGCAGATAAACAATTTTATGAGCTTTTACGAACTTTAACAGCAATTTAAGACGAATATTAATTTTAATGGTAGATTGTTAGGTTTAGTTATATCTAATCAGTTATGTGAGGTTTTGAGTGATAACGTCCCTACCGTTAAACAAAATATCCACCACCCTGAGCTTCTCATTGTTCTTTCAATTAAGAAAGTTACAAATCTTAAGTTCACTGATAATGTACTCAACAAACCTTACAACTTCAACAACGTAAAGTTTTCCCTTCTGTATGATAGTCTTATGAATATTAACTGGTCATTTCTTAACCACTATTCTGAAGTTAACGCAGCTGTATCCAAATTCTATAAAATCTTAACTTCAATTTTGAATTAGCATGTGCCTCGCTTTAAATCATCTAAACTTAAAATATCCTAAATGGTTTTCTAAAGAAATTATTTATAATGTTAGGCTCAAGGCGAAATACCACCGTAAATTAAAAAAATCTAAACGATTTATCCTTCTAATCATGTCCCAAATATCGTGTATAAAGCTTATCTACGACACCTAGAGGACTCAATTCATTCTGAGTCAAAATCATTTTGGAAATATGTCTAGTCTAAAAAAGGTAGCGCTAGAATAAACCTAGAGTACCTGCTCAAATGCGCACGAATGGTTCAATTTTAGCTGATCCATAAGAAATTGTTAATGATTTTGGATCTTTCTTTAGTTCTACTCATTTGCCACCTACAAATCGTTCTTTTACTGCTGCTCAAAAAGCATTTTACACTGCAGTAACTGCATCTCAATATCGAACTTTTCTGAAAATAAAAAGTAAAAAGTCCTTAAAAGAACTGCAAAATTGTTGGTGTTGCTCTACTTCCCAGTTTATTATTAAAAGATTGTGCTCCCATTTGTAGCTCCCCGCTACGGATACTATTTTATACTTAAAACCTGCACCTTTCCAGATATCTGTCCTATTATTCAAAGGTGGCGACCCGCATGAAATTAAAAATTATCGGCCTATTGCTATATTGGGTAATTTTGCCAAAGTCTTTGAAATGGTGCTTTACGGGCGAATTTGTCCTATACTGCCTAAATCTATATCTCCATTCCAGCATGGATTTATATCTAAGTGTTCTACTGTTACTAATTTGGCTTCTTTTATGCAATAACAGCCTATTATCGATAATCTTGTACAAATTGATGTGATCCGATTAACTCAAAAGCCTTTGAGTCGAAAGTAATGATCAGCAACTGCTAAAGTGATTAATAATTGGTGCTGGAACTACTAATCTTTAAAGTTCTTATGTCGTCCTGCTTAACTAAGCGAGTGAAAAAAGTAATATATAACGTAAAGTGATTAATAATTGGTGCGTTGAGAACTACCTCAACTTAAATGTTTCTTAGTGCAACATCATCTCACTTACACGTAAAAAGGTCCTATGATGTACACTGTGTCCCATTTTGGTTAAAATTGTATCTATCTTAGCTCGTTTGCGGAGCAATTTTAGAAATAGGTGTTTTAAACGGGACATCTGTTCTACTTTTCAGATGAAACGAAAGATGTCCAAACAAACAAGAAGTTTGGTCATAGTTCCCTTTGGGAAGAAAAATTGTCATATGGTCAGAAGGGACTATTTTAGCAAATTTGGTTTTAAACAGTGGACAATATTAGCAGATTCCTTGGTCTCAAGAGAATCCAATCATTTCCAAATATGTCCCCAAACACAACAAGAACGGTTTGGACTAAACGTTTCCTGCTTATATTAGGGTCAAGAATAAAATTTTACATTTTCGAAGAGAACTTATTCTCTACTAAATATTTGGACATTTTAGAAATGGTTGTGTCTGAATTATTAGATGACATTCCTTTAGCTCGCTTGGATCCAATTAATTTCCAACAGGATGGAGCCCCATCTCACAATGCGCAAAATATACGCCGGTTTTTGGAAAATAGTTTTGGTAGTAGATGGATTGGCACTAATGGGCCGATAATATGGCCTCCTAGGTCTTCGGAATTGTCAGTCTTGGATTTCTTTTGTGGGGTTAGTTGCAAAATAAAATATACCAAACTCAATATGATAACATTGAACGTTTGACAAATGCAGTTAGAGAAGCGTTTAGACATTTACAAGATCACCGTATTATTGCGCTTAATGCTATAGAACGAATTGGAAGAGTGTGTGAAGCATGTATAAGACAGAATGGTCATCAGTTCGAACATCTCTTTTAGTAATTTATATTGTAAAGTTGTAGGTATTATGTTTCGTTTTTAATTTTGTGTTTTTCCATAAAACTTCCTAATACTTGTTTGTTGTTCTTTCATGGCCAATTATATCATCAAAACGTTAAATTAACGTTCATTTTTGAGGTTAATAATGCAAAAGAAATGCCACACAATATACAGGGTGTCCGGAAATTAATGCAACAAAAATTGTCCACAGATTCTCAAAACGAAATTAGGAGACTCGTATTTTTTATTTTTCCCAAATTACCCCCTTTTCGGCATTACAGCCCCCTGAAATTCGCACCCAAGAATAGTTTTTATTTAATAAGTCAGAAGCCTCTTATGTACACAGCGGTCTTGCGACATGTAGGGGCTGATGGGGTGATGCTTTTCGGGATGAGAATCCGAGTGCCCTCTTGTCTTTGGAGCCCCAAAGCTATATCCGAATATTACAATTTCTTAAAAAGTAATTTTCATTTAGAAAGCTTATTAAATTTAGAAACGTTTTTATCTCTTGCAATTTTTTCGTAAAATGCGTCGTATGCGAGAAAAATTGCAAAATGTGATCGAATTCATATCGACATTTGCATGAAATCGTATGTGGCTCGTAATCAATAAAGAAATTTGCTTTTTGAGATTTATTTAATACAAAAATAATGACAAATCAACTAAAACAAAAACTAAAACAAAACAACAAAATACGGTTAGTTTCCTAAAATGTGTTCAAAATGTGAACCGTCTTGTTCATCACAAGCCCGCACACATTTTCCAAAATGCTGACGTATTTTTACATAATAGTAGGGAATCTGCCTAATTTCTTCAACCGAGGCAAGGATTTTTTCTTGTAATTGTTCGCGAGTTCTAATTGGTACGGCATAAACGTGATCCTTCATGGCCCCCCAGAAAGAAAAGTCCATAGCGGTTAAATCTGGGGCACGGGGGGGGGGCATTCTATATTAAGGAAATTGTAACCGATCCAACGACCTGGATAATTTGGCTTCATCCATTCGGTTACGAATCGTCCCCGGTGTGGTGGGGCACCATAGTGCATAAACAACAAATTACGTCTAACTTTTCTTGTGAATGAGTCTGCCTTATAACGTGTGGATTTGCCAAGGACCAGTAATGAAGGTTGTGGATATTTATTATGCCATCTTTTGTAAAGCACGCCTCATCGATAAAAAAAATCGATTCAAAAATTCCGGATTTCGGTTGTACCTTTGAAGAGCCCATAAGCAGAAATTTGTCCGTCGCGGAAAATCTTCTGGCTTAAGTTCTTGAACTTTTTGAAAATGAAAGGGCTTCAGTAACTGTCGTTTGATGAAACTGTGGATTCTTGTTCTGGGAAATCCAAGTTGCAGTGTTGCGCGTCTTATGCTTATTTCGGGGTTTTCTTCACATAAATCTAAAATAGTTTGTTCCTGTTGGTGTATTAACATACGACGTCTTCCTGCATTGACTCTTATGGCCTGGTATCCACATAAATACAACATGAATGCCACTATCTTCCAAATGACGTAATGCCGATTGCATCTTTTTAGTTAAGGCATTTTCAGAATGGATTTCTGGTAAGTCTGGGAGTACATTTATATTGTCACTTGCAATGATATATTTCCTTTTTTCAGGTATTAACGGACAGTATAGAAGAGCTTGCCATACAGCATACATTTCTGCAAAGCTGACACTAGACTCCTGATGTAGAACCCACTTCTGTGACATATTTTGGGAGATAATCGAGTATCCCACGCCACGATCGCTTTTTGATCCATTGGTATAGATTATGACGTAATTCTTATATTCATTACATATGTTGGTAAATTTTTCTTGATAAAGCTTGTATGGGGTACTATTTTTACTCAAATATATCAGATCTTTTCTTATCTGTATTTAAGGCAGTATCCACGGTTCCAGCTCCGATACAGAGTTACTGAATAGACGGGGAATAATCATATTTTCGTGCATTAAGTGTTCCGAGCATCTTATTGCAGCTGGTCTGGTGATGGTAGATCGTAATTGATATGTGTCGTTATCTAATTCTATTATTACATTGTTTGGGTGATTTGGTATCGATTTAATTGCATTGGTGTATTTCAGTAATATCAACTTTCTTCTCATGTCTAGTGATGATAAGCCTGACTCGCAGTAGATACTCTCAACAAGGCTGGTTGGAAAAGCACCAATAGAGTATCTAACTGCGCTGTTATGTATTTTATCAAGTATTGATACCATAGAATTTCGTGCAGATGTGTACACAACACATCCATAATTAATACGATCAATGATTGGTAGATCCTTAATAAAATGTTAGGCTCGGATCCCCATTTCGTGTTCGATAACACTCCTATAATATTAAGGCTTTTTAGGCATCTATTTTTTAAGTTTTCAATATGTGTCGACCAAGAGAGGGGCCGATATAATATTAGCCTTTTCGTGTTGCTTGTTTCTTATGTGTGTTCAGCTCATACTGTGTATCGAAACAGTGTTTTGAAAATTCTACCGCACTAGTTCTTTGTTCATATTCTATCTACCAACCACGCATATCACACACACACACACACACATCTTGAAAACACTAGAAGGAAGAAAATATCGAATTCACTGTTTGAAACATAAATACAACAATGTTTAATTCCATTAAGGTGTTCGAAGCTGGAGAGTTTGTGCAATATGCATTAGGATGGAGCACCTCTGAGGAATATCTTTGAAAAAATACTAGGCGAAACAACTGCAACTAGATGAGGGGTAAGCCAAATCCGACGAAAAAACGCGAATTACTTTATCAAAATAGAAAAATGTAAAACTATTGCACCATGTGATTTACTAGTAGGTATGCTTCAATGTGATTTAGCTAGTCACCCATATTTTGTAAAGGAAGTACTGAATATCATTCAGAAGAATATAAAACCAGCGGATCACATTTTCATTCTCAGTGAATATTGCGTAAACAACGCATACCTAGAAATATAAGAACAAACAGGAAGAGGTAGTGGTCTCGATTCTGTTGTCACTTATTTCTAACGTTTATATAAAGAGCAGAAACGGAAATACACAGACCGAAACTTTGACCAAAATACTAAGAAAACTTCAATTATATTAATACAATAATAACTAAACAACAGTCCGGTTCAGCCGCGTGTCGGTTATCTACGTTAGTACAACTGTTCTAAAAGAAACAAAGGAGCAAGGGAAAAATGAAAAGTACTATAAATTGGACTATTAAAATGAAATAAAGAGTTACCATGTTCAGGTAGATACAACTGCAGGTGAGGTTAAATTCAGTGGCTAAGTGTAGCGCTTACGAACAACAAGGATTCTTTAGGAAATTTCACAATGAGTAATTCCACTATGTACTATGTGGTTTAATTTTAATTTAGATGTCACTAACCATTAATACTTCTGAATACGCATCCACTGCTAGTTATTACCCTATTATAAAGTTTTCCATTTTTGAATAAACGTTTTTTAACGAAATGTAATACACACGTCGTATATTTTATTATATTAAAATAATGCTATAGTAATTTTGCAGCAATTATAAGCCCTTTGTATAGTGACTAAACGCTTCTTAACGAAACGTTTTTGAGTACGCTATTTTCGACGAGTAATGTAAAAGTTGTAACAGTAATAATAGTATTACATGAGGTGCTGAGGCAAACTCTATGCTTCTAACTTCTAACTATACCACCAGTTGGCGCTACTAATTATACAGCAAGGCGGTGTTTCACGCCGTATGCTAAGTTTTAGTTATATCACAAGACGTTGCCGATAGCTTTTAAACTGCGCCATAAGGTTAAGTGCCTTAAAATCAAGTTACACCACAAGACGTTTCAAACTGTATCCTAACCTCTAGTTGTACCATAATATGGAGTTTCTAGCTTAAAGTATGCCACAAGTTGATGTTTCAATACTCTAAATTTCTTCTGCCTTTATCCCACAAAATGAAGTCCCAGCGAAGCGCCAGCTAGTGGAAATGGGTGCTCAGACGGATTCGACCTGTTGGAAAAGTTCGGCATCTGTTACGTTTTAAAAGCGAAATAGGGTTTTAACCTTTGTTGTGTCGAACTGTATATTCGTTTCTGATCTAAAGGTGATACAGGGTGTTAACCTTTATGTAATTATAAAGTACTACGTGACGCAACTGTGAGTCATCAGGGCTGTTTTAATCCTGCAGCTCTTGAAGTATACCACATGATAGTGGTAAAAGCTATATAGTTATACAACAATGTGGAGCTAACATTTTTTTTTAGTATACCACAACTTCCAAGCTGTGTTTTAACTTAGCAGATGGCACTACATTTACTTCTAAAAACAAGGAGTTGGCCCATTGAAAGGGAAAGAGAGAGAGAGAGAGGCGAACGTGTTTCAAGCTGGTGTATTCTGCCAAAAAAACCTTATTTGAAAATCTGCCAGTAGGGCTTTATTTCAATATGCCGAAATCTCAACTTCTTCCAAAAGGGTGCAGAAACAATATGCAGCTAAAAGCGCTCAAGGAAGCACAATGGTGGGACACGTAAGCGACATGGTGGAACGCCGAAGCGGGATGGCTGTAAAGCCAAAATGACTCAATGGTGCAGAAAGTGAAAGACACTTGGAAATAAGTGATTAGTATTTGCTGCCTCTACTTCTAGTTGACGACAACCCGACAACTGACCAACCTGTCCACACTAAAATGCGTTCCCGTGTTGTTAATTTGGATGCCAGACAATAGTGGGTGGTTGCACGTAAAAACCTGCTTGCCTTAGCGCCAAACATCCCTAAGAACAAAGCTCCTGGACTCGATAAAATTCGTGGAGACATACTTAGAGCATTGCTAGAGACCCTTTCTGGTCACTCGTCGAAGTATTTAATTATTGCATAAAACTTGGGCATCTTCCTGTCAGTTGGAAGACTGGCAAATAAAATTATAACAATTATAAAACCAGTTAAAAAGGATCTCGCAGACGTAAATTCGTATAGACCGATAACAATTGGAAAGTTATTCGAAAGAGTGCTTCTCCAAAGACGGTACAATAAAATCCCTCTTGATAAGACAAAGTATATGTTTTTTTGGTCGCAAATTATCCCGAAATCCAACTTTGCATTTATACTGTCGGTCAGTCCGAAGAGTTTTCAAATTTAAGTATCTCAGACTGTACATGGATGAAACGCTCTCGTTTGTCAAGCATTGCTCACACATAGTCGAAAAGGGTAAAATTTTACTTCATCTAGTATACAATAACTGGCGTCTCAAATGAAATCTGCTACGAGTATATTATACCGGGTGGGCCTTTGAAAACTTACAATGGCAATATTTTTTAAGCGAAAAGAGATATAAAAAAAACAAAAAATACCGTTTCTATAACAAAGAATACAAATAACGTATTTTTCAACCCCCCCCCCCTCTCCTACCTTAAGCCCTAACCATATTGACTTAAAAATCTTAAATCACAATACTCCATTTGCAATACCTCTTGTTGCTATTCTTAAATACCACCATAAATAAAAATGATTTCAATTCTTTCTTTCACGCTACAAACCATTTTTCAAAACTCGAAAGATAAATAACTGTCACTTACAATTAAATGACTAAAAGATTGACATTTTGTTAAAAATAAGTCTTCTTCATCATTTGTGTGTTTTTTGATTCTGAAATTTGCGGTTACCATCTTTCATCTGGTTCAACTCAACAACAGGTACGCCCCATTGTTAAAGGATTAACAGCTATTGATAAATAACTTAAGTTGTAACGCTATAGTATGGAAGCGGTATATCCTAAAACTAGTTTAAGAAATCTATTATAGTACTTAATACAAAAACGTGTACCGCTTATATGTAAAATAAATGAACTATTTTAATTTATTCCTGGCTTCGTTTCTGGACAGACTTTAGTTTACAACTTGTCTACTAATGGTATATTTTAATGTTATTGGTGAATACAATTATATATTTTCATTTTAACAACTGTACATCGAGGAATGGTAAGATAGTCATTAAATCAATTTAGAATTTCAAATTTTAATATTTTCCTTCCTGCTGGCTATGTGTTTTAATTTTATTTAAACACTTTCCAAGAAAGAAGATGTGATTAGTCATGTCATTTAGCAGATTGCCTGAATTAAAAGTACAAAACACGTAATCATTGGGAGAAAAATTTAGTAAAATTTTGTTGTGGATTGTTTAGAAGACTTTTGTCACTGCTCCTCTAGAAATAAACGTATACTAATAACAATGGTAATAAGTTGTAACGAAAAAAGGAATTAGTTGCATTTTTTCGGTTTTTCAAAAGATTTTAAATGTAAAACAAACATTGAATAGCTGTAATAAGACTAGTGGTTGATACATCTGCAAATTATTTTTAAAAAGAAAATACGAGAGTATAATTTGTAGAAGTTATAAACCACAATAAAGCAGCGTTTACGAACTTTACTTTTCCTCGGTAATAAAGTTTAGAACCAATTATTAAGCTTAATATGTAAAGAAACGTCAATTTAGCTATAAATTCCGGAAACCTGAAACTTTCTGAGTACTGCATATACCTATTGTATAACATTTACAATGAACCCTACTTAAAACAGTCACATGTCCGTTATATTGCTAAAAGATAAAAGGTACGAAGTCATGCACTTAATACCCACTCTAGAAGAACAAAATGCATGCTTGGTGTTCGTAGTATATTTATAAACGTAGGTACCTTATGTTCTCTGAAAGTACATTAATAATCCCTGTTTTCCCTTAGGCATCATAGGTATGCATTTCACTATTATTCTGTATTTATTTAACATATAGTCCTGTGTAACACATAGTAGCAAATTAAGGTGTTGTTACACTCTGAAAAGATTAATTTTAATAATTAAAGAAAATATAGCGTTTCAGTAAATTCGCTTAAATCCAACCAAACAGCTACATTTAGTGTAGTTTAGGAAATTACGGACAAAATTAGTAGATTCATTGTAATCTTTTTGCGTTTCATGAAGACTTTCTATAGCGTTGGCGTTGTTCAGTAATTTATAATTTATTTCTAAAAAAATGTATAGTGTAACAAATTCTTTGTCACTGTAGCTGAGAGCGCAAAAAAGCACTAATGGAAGAAGCAACGTGTATTATTTTTCAACTTCAGGCTAATGCAACCCTAAAAAATTTGATTAATCGCGAAAGTGTCAAATAAGAATAGTTAAATTATTTTGACCAAATACAAAATACCTGCTCATTTTCTCTTTATCTATCATTACTGAATTTACTCATTAAGGGTTTTTATTGGTCTAAAAGTAATGGGAATGGTAAATTACAAACTAGTTACATAAAATTAGTGTTTTGTAAATCAACTTCTATTTTTAGTTGAATTCCTTTTAAAATACTTTTTTGGGTTTTTTAATGGTGTATTTGTATATGAAAATTATACAAACTAAACGTTTCTATAACACCTACAGATATCTTCGTCAGTAGTAATATTTTCTATTAAAATTGTTAAAGATGAAACAATTTTGTGAAATTTGAAAAAAAAATTCACAAAATTGTTTCAACATATTTAACAATTTTAATAGATAATATAACTACTGACGAAGATTACAGTAAGTGTAATCGAAACGTTTAGATTGTATAACTTTAATTCACAAATACACCATTAAAAAAACCCAAAAAAGATAAATATTTTAATATGTCTGATAACGGTGAAAATTTACATTTTTAGAATTCCTTTTAATTTGTTCAACATAGGTAGATTAATACCTTTGTAAATTACGAATTTTGTCGAAGACGTTTAACGTTATATGGAAGAAAAAATTGGGGAGCAATTAAACTGTTTTGCTTAAAATTAGAATAAAAGTGTAAAGAGTGAAATACATAACTTACACTTATTTATAGTAAAGATTGTATTATATTTACGTTTTAAAGATAGAAGATGAAACGTTGCCATATAAATGCAATTAACGGCCGTGCTTTCCGCCTCCTAATAAATTTATTCGCCGAATATGCAACTTACTAATAAATGTATGTATACTCATATATACAGGGTTATTACAAATGATGTTCATGATTTCAAGTGTACATAAATCTGGTTTTATTTATCATATAAAAAAATAAAATGGTTACATTTCAAGAAAAACTCAAAAAAGTTTCATCCCAGGTGTCAAGAATTAAAAAATGTTCGATATGGGAACCCCTTATGATACAACAGATATCAAAGCTGTATTCAAACTCTTGCCATACTTTGTTAATAGTGTTTTGGTCGATTGTTACGTTGGCTCTGGTAATCCGTTGTTGTCTCAGGTATTCTTTCTGGTAACGGTATCTATCTTTGATGTATGCCCACAAGAACAAGTCACAGAGGGTGATGTCCGGAGATCTGGAGGCCAGTTCAAGAGTGCACCATCATTTGGACCAGCACGACCGATCCATCTGTCAGGCCACCGATTTCGAAGTTCAGTCGTAACATCGAAATAATGTGGACGTGCGCCGTCTAATTGCAGAATGAAATTTGGGTATTCTTGTTCTAATTGCAGTAGAAGCCATTCCGTCATCATGTACAAGAAAATTATTACATATATTGTTTGTCCAACAAAGAAAAAAGGCACGTACACTTTGTTGTACTTGATAGCACAAAACACATTAACTTTCAAAGAATCGCACATGTGCTCGATATAGGTGTGGGTTCTCCGAGCCCCATATTCTGACATTATGTCTATTCACTTTACCACACAAGTGGAATGTGGCTTCACCACTAAAGACTAACCATTTTACAAAGTTTCCATTTTCCATCAAGGCCTGCATGTTCTCACGAAATGAAAGTCTTAGAACTTGTTTTGTTTGGTTTTAAATGCTTGAACAAGCTGAATTTTGTAAGGCTTGATATTTACACTGTTGGCTGTGGTATACCAAGCTCTCTGCTGCATTTAACAGTAGATTTCTGTCGACTACGCGTAAAACTTTACCTTACCTGCTCTACCACTTTCGAATAGTGATTGCTAGGGGGATCTTCAGTAAATTTGGTTCTAAAGTGTCGTTGCACACTAATAAATGATTTATTGATGCGGTAATCCAACACAAATTGCTTTCCTGTCTTCAAACGTAGCCATTACACAATTGACTTTAACAAACAGCAGATACGTACCTAAACCAATGTAAAAGAAACTTTATGAGTTTTCCTTTCCAGTGTTACCAAGTGAAATGGTCTTAAAACAGATTAATCCAGTAATATTTATAATTGAAATCGGGAACATGTTTGTAATATATATATATATCATATATATATATATATATATATATATATATATATATATATATATATATATATATATATATAATATATATATATATATATATATATATATATATGTGAAGGTTAGTTCTTGGAAACCAATGTTACGCCAATCGTACCCTTGCAACTTAAAAAAATATGAAAAAGTAAAAATCCTGCTGTCACTGAGTAAATAAAAAATTAAAAGATGTTTTTAAAATACGGAATTAGTTAATGTTGGTGGATGTTAGCATCCAACGTGTCCAAAAACTAAAAAAAACAAATTTATTTTAATGTGTAGAGACGCTCGATGTGAATACAATTTAATTTCTTGGATCTCCTTACTGGTGTGTTTTTGTATTTACGTTTATACAAATCTAAACGTTTCTTCTAAACTTACAGTTATCGTCCTCAGTAGTAATAAATCTTTTAGAAATATTGTTGATGCTGAAACAATTTACGCAATGATACGGCTGCTATTAATATAACAGTTTGATGAACGTATAAAGCCAACTATGAAATACAATTTTAGTAAAGAATAACTAAATCCGTAATAAATTAAATATTGTTAAACTGCCTTGAAGACGACAAATCAGAACACCCTCTAACGATCAAAGGCTAACAGTGAAAAATGTCATAATGCAATGGAAAATTTAACAAAATTTCATCAAATCATGATGTAAGCGTAAAGTTGTGAAATTAATTAAAAATTCAGTTAAATCTAACAAAAAAATAGCTTTGTTAATAAATGTAAGTTCTATGTTAAATTATAGTGCGGTGGTAATTTAACATAGCCTTGTACCGTTAGAAGGTGTTCTTATTTGTCATCTTCAAGGCAGTTTAGCAATATTTAATTTAGTAAGGGTTTAGTTATTCTTTACTAAAGTTGTATTCTATAGTTGACTTTATCCTGTTATACTAATACCAGGCTTATGTTTGGGTTTTCAATATTCATATTTCAAAAATTTGTTTTAACACCTTATTTCTATCATTACTACTGAACACGATTGCAAATCAATCGTTCTGCTTTACAAAACAGATGTTTAAACATTTTCAATACTTGACGGTGAATGTATTATATATATATATATATATATATATATATATATATATATATATATATATATATGTATATAACGGCAAATAATAATTCATAATATATATATAATATATATCTATATATATAATAATATATATATATATATAAATATATATATATATATATATATATAAGGTATTCATACATTTTTTAGCAAGTTGCATATAATACACACTCCTTAAAAGAAAGAATTAATAAAATTTGCAGTAACCTATCTGCCAAAGATCAGAAATTCTTATACTTCCCATAACTCTAAAGGTTACATTTTAATAGCATACAATAAACTTGAAGCATACGTGTAAGTGGAATATAATGTACCCTATATAATACACTCTTTAAGAGAAAGAATAAATAAAATTCACAGTGACCTGTCTTGTGTGAAGCACAGATATCCTTATAAACATGGAATGTACATGCAAATATACAGTACAGGTACACATAAAACATGCTTTAAAAAGAAGACTAATAATCTGCAGTAACCTTTCAGTTGAAACATACACATACTTATACTAGCCATAATCCTAAATGTCTGTACTGCTTTACAATCTGTACAAAAATCTGCAAATTAATTATTTTAATTTATCCGTTTGTGTTGCAGAAAAATGCTCCGACGTAGTTTAATAATAAGTTTTTTTTAGGCAAGATCCCCACCAAAGTGTCACCTCCTTTCTCTCGTTCAACCAGGTTAAATCGCGGACTAGATAAGCAGAACTGCGACGTGAGAGAAGCCATTTTCGAATCCCCCGATGATCCCCAATTGGATAACCGTTTCAAGGCACTCCTCGAGGGTCGCCTTGAAGAATTCCGCAACGCTAACCTTCCTGAAATCAAACTCGATAACGAGAAACCTTTTTATGCCCCCATCACGCCCAACCAGGTCCACACATATTTCAAAAAAGGGAAAAAACTTTGCCCTAGGTCATGACGGCCTAAATCGAATAATCCTCCGTCATTTACCCGACCCAGCTCTCCAATTACTCTCCAACATCTACAATCAATGCCTAATCCTATTCCACTTCCCAACGGACTGGACATCGGCCTCCACCGTCATGATACCCAAACCCCACGCCGACCTAACCTCACTCTCCTCCTATAGACCAATCTCCCTCCTAAGTTGCATCGGAAATGCTTTGAGCAGATTCTAGCCAGGCCACTCAGCGACCACCTCGAATTTAACGACCTCCTTCCAAACAGCCAATTCGGCTTCCATCCCAACCGAACGTGTCACGATCCCTTGTTGAAGCTGATTACAGAGATGACCACCAGAGAATTCAATCACAAGCAATGCAATATGGCTGTGTTTCTGGACATTAAGCAAGCATTTGACATGGTCTGGCACGCCGGTCTCATGCACAAGATCTGTAACCTCAATATTCCCGACCCCTTCTCCAAACTCCTACTCTCGTACCTGACCATTCGGACAGTTCGGGTCGTAGGGAAAACCTTCTCAGATCCTTTCCAACCTACAGCAGTCGTACCGCAAGGTACTGCCTTAGCTCCGATCCTCTATATTATCTTCGCATTCGATATGACCGAAGTCACACAACCCGGAGTAGCCGTTGCGCAGTTTGCGGATGACACCGCTTTTGGACGGTTAATCGGAACAGCGAAACGGCCTCCCGCCTCATATCCAAAGCCCTCCGGAATTTCTCCAACTGGGCGAACCGGTGGAGAGTCTCCGTCAATCCCACCAAAACCCAAACAGTCTTCCGACATCCTAATTGCACCGAAGGTAAGTTCCCAAACCTTGCCTCCAGAAACGTTTCCATCACCCTAAACCAAGAAAGACTCCCACTCCAACAAGAAGTCACCTACCTAGGAATCCTCTTTACTAGAACCCTCAATTGGCTCCCCGATACACAAAGAACACTTAACAGGATAAGAAACCGCGCAACCTACTGGGCGCCCTCCAGGGTAGAATTAGAGGTTGCCACCGCAAAACACTACAACACACTTACAAAACATGTTCGCCCTGTTATAGATTTCCGAGCATCCACATACACAAACATAAACCCCAATCACCTTTCCTATATTGCTTCCTGTGAACGCCGAATACTCAGACGCATACACAGGTTACCTCTCAGGTACCCTAGCGGCCTCACAACACAACACGAAAACATACTAACCATCAAACACAGAATCCAAACTTTGCGACACTATCCCTACCAAAAAGATCCTTACCACACCCTACCACTACCGTTTTTCCCAATTCCCACGAAGAAAACCTAAAATAAAATTCAAGCATCCCCACGCGATCCTTACATAACTCCTTGACGACCTCCCCAAGGAGATAGAAGAATCCCTAGACAACATCCCATATGCCCCATGCATTCTCCCGTCTATTCGATGACGACCTAGCAAAAAACCGGACGACGAATATAATAATCACACTAAGCACGCTACACCCCACTAAACAACACACACACTTAAGCCAATTCACGCATTATTAAATATTAAATAATTTAATAATTTTTCTTTTTTTTACACAAAAAATAAGCACATCTCATGATTGTAAACTATACAATAACACAAAACATCGCAACACCAACAAACATGGATTGACCAGGGCTAAAGAGGAGAAGGGCTCCTGAACAGTCTACGAATAAGACATATATAAGCTATAAATGAGTAAACAAGCATGAGCATACTAACAAAAAAAAATTGAGATTCATTATCTTGTTGCTTCCGTCCTGAGGTAACTATCCTATCTTACCGCTTCCGTCCTGAGGTCTTCATCGACCTACTTAGCCACCGAATTTAACTTACTTTTACCTGCCGGCCCAATGTGGTTTAAGTTATAAATTTTCTACCATATTTTATCAGACCAGCTTTCCGTTAGAAAGATTTCTTTTCTGCCTAGGCAGATTATAAAGCGATCTTATCTGTCTTATCTGTAAAACACCGCAATAGCCGTACACTGACAGTTGCCTGGAGCATAAGTCCGCATAAACAAACCTATCCTATTACACAAAATCCTCCTCTTTGCCTTTAAGCGTATTCATGAAAAGTACTGAGATTTTGTAAGGGAATGATCCCTAAGGCATATGTCTGTAGAGGTGGCTCTTTTACTTGTCTGAAAAGCGTATGCCTGTTCCTTCTAGTGCCCGTCTAATTAACCAATAGAGCGTACGCTCGTTTGGCTAGTTAATCCTTTCCTAACACACATACCTAACATAAACACGACCGAACTGTGAAACCAGTAAACTTTATATGCAAAAGATTGCCTAAAAATCTTCAGAAACCCGCTTCCTGTCAGATTATCCTAACCAAGACCGTCTTCATCCTGTATTCTAGTCACTATAACACGAGAAATCCTGCGTCTCGTGCCAGATACAGAATTAAATCCAGTCCCAGTTCTTAGTACGAACAGCCTGCAGTTCTTATCCAGAATACTTATTAAACTATTATAATCCTCTTCCCGAAAGGATAAATAAATCCTTTAAAAATTCAACCCAAGTTCGTAAAAAGTATTAAAAGAAAGCCCCACTGATAACAACTTCATCCGTACTCGAAATTTACAATCTGTATCATGTTACCTTTTTCTTGCATAATTAAAAACAATTATTCTAAAAACCCCGAAGTTACAAGTCGCTTAATAAAAAAACCAATGGTTGTAATTCATTGACCGACACGTAATGTAATTGTACTCATAAATAGGCGTTATCCGTCCTTCTTCGATTCCCAGAATCCATTTATTATAAAATTAAAGTAAACCAAATTTATTGATTTCTTTAGAACACTTTATTTTAGTTTTTCATTTGCGTATGATTTTGATTATCTAAAATTACATTACTGAAAGCCTGTTCCGTATAATAATCATCTAATCCACAGACATCCAAGATATCCAGACATCCGTCCGCCATCGGCGATCTTCCCGAACCCTTAGAGGATCACCTGGTGACTTAGTTTTGGAGACAGGTTTTTTTCACGGCATTAGCATTAGATCGCCTATTGCTCAGTTGTAACCGTTCAAATGTTGGAACACTAAAACAAAATAAGCCCTACACCCCACAGAAGATGAAGAATAGTAAAGATAAAGTTGAAGAGTCGTCTATATTCGGATTCACCGAAGATGGAAAAGTTAACACTTGCTCCTATGTCCCAAAGAAGGAACACATTATTACTTTACTATTAACAATGCACAACAATGTAAGCTTCACCGAACATCAACAGAATCCTGAATTTATTACGTATTACAATGCAACCAAAGCAGGTGTTGACAATATGGACATATTGGTTACTCATTATTCAACAAAAAGAAAGACGCTTCGTTGGCCACAAGCAATGTTTTTCAATATGTTAAACGTAGTTGCGCTAGCAGCTTATATAATTTATTTCGAAAAGAACCCTACAACACGCAAGTTATCGCACAGCCGGCAATTTTTCTTGAGGATCTGGGAAAACAATTGAAACTCGGTCAAAAACGAGCAAGTTTTTTAAACATTTTGCTCCTAAATCTGGAATAGAGGCTATACTAGGTCATCCTGTTATGCTTCCTCCACAGTCCTCGTCAGAGCCAACACCACCAATGGATGCTTCTGGACGCAGCAAATATGCTGGCAGCCGTTTTGTTTGGAGATCAACATCATTTCAAAGGAAACACCGAAAATGTTGCAAATATGTAGACGACCGATTTGTAACGAACTTTGTGTAACAATAACAAAATGTTGTCGTTGTAATTCCTTATAGTAAGAAATATTTTTTAGAGCAATACATTTTTTATATTACTTTTTCTTGTTTTGCTACTAGTTACCATATTTACATGCATAATAATAGGCTAAACCTATAGAAAATGTTTATAGGTACCACTGTACCTAGACTGTGCGTTTAAGGTGTAAACATTTATTTTATGCAAAAACTCAATTTTTATTGAGTTTCATGATTGTGTCATTGTGTAACCAACATAAGAGAGATTCATTTACTGTGCACATAAGGGTTAATACCAATCTGTCTCTGACTCTTGGCATATCATATATACGCCAAGTGGTATTAATTTAACTTATTATGACGTCAATGCTGAAAGCATTGATGCAGATCGACATTTAATAAACCCGCAGTTTGTGTTACGTAAAAGAAATTCTATGTATAAGTAAAATTAATTCCACACACTAAAGAACAGGTGTACTTTTTAAGAAGTAAGGAAAATAATACTAATGAGTACAAGTATACAGCGCAAATAATTAAAATGAATAATCTCTGAACTGGCTAGCACTGGTAGCTAAGCTCAATACGTATTAACGAATGCCGCATATCAGAGGGAAATTTGAAGATGTTAATAGACTCTTTTACCCTTTTTTTGTTTGTAACATCTTTAAAATTACTTATCATTCCCAAAAACGAACTTTTTATTACTAATAACTCGGATTCTTTAAATGAGTATGCAACCTGTCCAACTCATTTCTCGAAAAATAGGGCGACGTTATTGTTGTCTAACGACACAATTTAGTTGATTCTAAATATTTTGAATTTCTCCGTTATCTCTAGCATATGCACTACTACGCTAGTGTAGTAAATACACTATTCTCTTCATAGTAAAGGTTACACATCTAAAAACATCGTCATAATGATAATGATTTAATTTGTAGTATTTTCATTAGTACTGGTGTACACTAACTTTATTAATCTTTAAGGGATTATTGTAATTAACCCTAAAATGTTATGTAATGAATTTCGAAAAAAATAATTCGAATATCTTTTCTGTTTGAAATAAAGTAATTTCTATGATAAACAAATTTAAAAGATTACACCGTTAAATATAACTACCGATTTTCCTTTATTATTTCTCAATTAAAATTATTTCGAATAATAACGTACGTTGGGTGGTACATTCCTGCCACCTTCTTCCTTTAGGGTACCCGTAGGTACCTGGTGTTTCTTTGTAGGATTATTGCGCCCGCCTACATAAGCTTTAAACGTGTCGAAATTTGCAAATAAAGTGCTATATGCGCGAGAATTGTTTGTTGTTTTATTAATTATTTTAGCTTTCTTATGCGATATCTTGTCGTGCAACAACCTAAATAAACAAAGAACTAGTAATTCACATTTTCGGCTTACGTCACATATATAAATAAAATTTGGGTTGAGCAATGTAATTAGTCAATATTCAATTGGCAAAATAATTAAATCTAGCAAATTCATTTAAATTGTAAAAATTTTATTCTATGAACTAGAGGTTTAATCGCGAAATACACCTTTGCGAATGGACAAACTGATGTCAATATCAAAGATATTATTATATTCTTTGCCATATGTGGCCTTTATCTAACTCCTAACCGCCCTCCCACCAAAAATAGTTTTATTTTAGCAACACCGTTCAAACCCAAAATTTATCCTCCACAGAGGGACCTGGTGCATTCCGTTTGGAACCCATCTAAGAGTTCAGTATTGGCATAAAGACAATGTGAACTGTTGTATATCTTTGGGCGGCGTCGGAGGCACTTTTAACCCGTATCAACCCCTGGAACGGTAAGAATGTCATCCGTATTCCGCCTAGGAGTTGAAATACCCCATCATAAATAGATACAAATAAAATAAATATAATTCATTATATTTAAATTCAGTAAACATTTGCTAAACGAGTCTTAATTAGTGCACGGTGGAAATTGACTGCAAACTTCACCGAAAACACTCATACATATTGTAACACTTAAACACCTTCACATATTTGTAAGTATTCATTCAGTTCAGTAAGTATTTATTGGTCAATAGTTATTTTGCAAAATTAAGATGTGAATTAAGTACAAACTATAACAAAACAAACTATTTGGCACAGTTTACAACACTTAACGGACATGAATAATTTTGCCAATTGTACATTAGAAGGTGTATAAGTTGACCTATCTTTGAACACATGCACGTTATGTAGCTGTTAAACTCACATAAATTGTGTATACTTCGGTCAGTTCCATACCATATAATCATATGCCATACTTCTGTGCGAAAATTCTCCAACTGCAGCGCATAGACTTTCAATACAAAGACGTGCTGTTAGGTTACTTGGCAAAAGTGCTTTCAGGGAACCATGTCAACGTCTATTTAAACGTATTGGTGTATTAACATGGTACTTAGAAACGATATGCTAGGTATTTCATTTCTTGTTGAAGCATCTGTCGCTCATTACTGAGGGTCATAGCTACGTTTCCGCCACATAGAATGGAAAATTGGTTCGCAATAGTACGAATTTTGGAAAATTGTCTATAATATGGTGGTGTTGGCGAGGATCCTCTATTAGTTTGATCACTAGAAGAATTAGGTTTTTACGTTGGGTACAATACAATGCTCTCATACTGCGCCACGGAAGCTCAGGATTTATAAACCGCTGGAATGTAGTAGGAAATGTGGTATCTAGAAATTGAATACAGGCTAAGGAAGAACTTTGCCATACCTTTACTGTAGGTGTCAGACCTTGTGTGATACTTGTCAAGAAGGAATAACAGATAATATTAGTAAAAGCTAACAAATCGATTTTAGCAACGTACAAAGTACAGTTCAACATTTGCTTTAGGTTTTGCACTAATGGTGAAGTACAGACCATTACAATTTAACCTATATAATCTTACACATATTTACTTCAAAATTTACCAGAGGTGGCTGGATGAAAATTTATTTACAATAACTAAACCAGTTATATTTTCTTGAATAAAGTTACTATTTAGCTGGTACATAAAAACACTGCATAACTCAACTGTTGAATAAGTAATTCTAAGTCTTTATCGTGCAATTTTACAGGGTTGAAAGCATACAACCTTTAGCAGTAATAATTGATTGCGATTCGATTTCATTAGGTGTACGAAATTTCATGAATCATAAATTTAAATATTTTTTGCACAGTTGAAATTTTTGGTTGGTAAATTGGCCCACTTGGTTAAAAAAAAATAGATAACATGTACGTTTCCTTCATCCGAGCATTTCGTTTTTCTTTAAAACTACGAAATTATACACTTACAGTTAAAAATTAGTACAGACTTATTATACTTACAAATTCGCAGTGCATAAAATATTTTAATTATTAAAGAGCTTCTTTTAGGGAAAAGTACATGCTTTCTTTTCATTAAATTTCCTTCAAAAGTAAATTATATTAATCATGGAAGATAAAATAAAAAAATCATACCCTTAAAAGGGACCTTAAAACATAAAGCTATCATAACAATTCAAAATCCTTTGTGAATCAATTAAAAAAAGCGTGCGTAGAATCAATAAATAAATGCCAAAATGCAAATCATTCTGTCAAGCATTACCAACCTACACCGAAAGTTAGTTTCCCTCCTTAAAGCAGTAATTGTTTAGCTATTATAATTCTAATTAAACTCTAGTAAATACTGCTCAAATTGGGTTTGTTGCATAATTGAGTGTAATATACAACTGAAGTATCCGATGTTTCTTTTGCACTATTTACTAAACGAAAAACAAGGAAATTTTTCTTGTGACTTTTAGCGTGTAAGAAACAGCTTCAGAAGGCATTAAAATAATTTTACAACAAAAAATTTCTGCTGATAACATGCCTTCGTTTTACAGTCAAAGAAAACGTTATATTATTTGTTTTATACTCCCACTTAACTAGGAGAAATTGGGTTGTTTATGCTTAACACTCCTACACATAAATTATAAACATATCTACCACACGAATTCGTAGTTCCGTGAATTACAGCTAAACCATTCCAGATAGAAATTAGGTAATCCGGTGCGTAACGCACACGTTATTACTAATGCTAAAGATTTCAATTATGTTGTTCAAACCTGTACAATCATTTTCAACAGTATTGAATATGTGGCTGACTCCTTTGATTACACTTACTATCATGTGCTTGTTAGATTAGGGTTTAGTATTCATGAATCAATGCAAATTAGATTAGATACTAATGGTTTAAGACATTTTTACATTGGAAGGTAATAAAACAAGATCTTGTGCTTTTTGATTTATATTTAGAAACAGAATAAAACTAACGTAATTTTTTACCATCGGTCACAAAATTTTCAAACGTAGCTAATTTATTCAAAACTTGAAATTAACACACATAGTTGCCTATTTGGGAGGAATGTAAACACTGCCTATTATTGGGAATTCTATTATAATTTTTGTAATCACTAAAATTGCATAATGAAGAATAGAAAAATTATTATAAATTGTGCATTTCGCAACTTGACCCATGCTTTCGTTTCTCATTATCGTCCACATACTTCCAATCACTTTCCTTCCAGCTTTGACCCTTCGTCCAATCTTGCCATCCATTGTACCATCTACAGCAAACATTCTACCCATATATTCCAACTCGTCCACTTGTTCCACAATTTCATCTTGGAGAGTAAATACTCTTTTCTTCTGTCCACCTTCCCGATTAAACACCACAATCTTAGTTTTGTTCACGTGTACCTTCAGGTCCATGCTCTCACAGACGGTATCAAACTACCTCGCAGTAGTTTGTAGCTCATCCGCACTGGAACTTAAATAAGACACCAGAACTCGTATATTTACGTCACCAACCATTACACCGTGTGTATCGATACATGCTTGCCTAACAGATTTATGCATGTATACATTGAACAACCACGCTGACATCACACAGCCTTGCCGCACTCCTTGACCAATATTAAAGTATTCACTCACACCTCGTCTCACCCTAACACATTTCCGGCTACCGTTGTATACTGCCCATATTCCTCCCTATTCACTCGGTCGTACACTTTCTTCAGATCTACAAACGCACAGTACAGCTTCCTTTCTATAAGACTTTTCGATCACCTGCTGTAGAGCAACGCAACGATCCGATCAACACATCCTCTCCCTGGCATGAAGTCACCCTGAACATCCAAAATCATAGTTTGTGTAGTTTCTCGTACCCTATCAATCAGTATTCTTCCAAATACCAGGTACACTGAGCAAACTTATTCCTCTGTAATTCTTGCAATCAGTCTTGTTCCCTTTATCCTTATACAGTGGCACAATGATCGCGCTCTTCCAATCCCTCGGCACTTTTCCACACTTGAGGCATACATTGAATAATTGGTATAAGCTTTGCACCTCCATACACATGCTCCTATACCCTTTTTCAAGATTCCTACCGTTTTCTCTACCTCATTTGTCCCAATATCCTTTTCATTTTCATTCGCCATTCCGTCAACATTATCCTTATTTAACCCTTCAGTTTTACTTTCCTCAGTACTGTACAGCTTTCCGAAATATTCTTGCCAGCATTTCCTCACTTCCAAATCGTCCCATAGTATTTCGTTGCTCATATTTATTACGACTGCAGCGTTCTGTTTTGGGCTACGTTTTGTATTTTTGACCCATTTCCAGAAGAGTTTTTTGTTGCACTTCCTCTTTACTTATTCTCACAGCCTCCTTCGCTTCTTTGTTTCTTAATCTGTACACCTCATACAATCGATTTCTCTGTCTAATTTTTTGCAGCAATCATTGCCATGTACCCATCTTTTTTCTTACATCATATTTTTTATACCGATCTATTTCGTCAAGAACATTTTTTCGGTCTACCTACAATCGCTCTTCCACATATCCGCACTGCACAATTGACAACACAGGTTTTCAAGCTTATCCATGCATTTTCTATTATTTGATCGTTCCACACTGTTTCATTCACATTCAACTCTTTACTCACAGCATCTGCGTATATAATTCTTGCACCATTATATGCTAGTTTGCTTTCCGCCTCTAAACCCACGTTTGCCCTAAACACAGCCTCGATACAACCAAAAAGTGGTTCGGTCCACACCCCGATCCGCGCACTACTTTTACATTACACCATCTAGTCAATCATATTTTTAGATTCACCTCTTTTCAATGTATGCATATGCACATTTTTATGTTTAAATCACGTATTAGATGCAATACATCCACATATACGTTCACCACGTGTCCACCATTCTCATTGACTCTTTCCTAGAACGCGTTAAGTATGTTCTCCCTGTACACCCACCTGTACACGCGGATACGCGGATACATTAAACTCCCCTTTCATTCTAATTCACATTACCCGGGGAGATACCAATTCGTACTGTTTATCACATCTTTTCGCTCTTTCACTTACGATCATCCCAACTCATTTTGCACTTTAGTGTCAACCACTGACCATTGTGCTAGGCTACCATCCTTTATCTTATATATATATATATATATATATATATATATATATATATATATACATCTCCACATTTGCTTACAACTGTCCCACATATTAGACGTTAAATGCTGCCAATATAAGTTAAAATATGATAGCGGTCACCAAACATTTTTTGAAGATATTTTTAATGAATTAATAGCGATATTTTTAAAGAGCTAATAGCGTCAGCAGGTTCTGAAGCTATTTTTGCAAGCATTCGCAGTTTCAGGCCTCGGCCAACGCCATACTGCTCACACTCACAAAATGATCGTTTCTGGCTTAGTGATACAAATAACTGTTCTGTTCGGTAGGTAATAAACAAGGTGATACAGCATTGTTCCTCCAATGCAAGCACTGTCCCCATATAGAAGCTGTTCTAGTTACTCGTTTGTTACATAACTCTTTACATCTAAAAGGGTGGTAATCCCATATAGGGCACTTTTATCTAAATATACTTTAGCAACATTATCTTGCTCACTCCAAAGTGGTACCCTATTATAATTATTGTCTTTTTGCATCGCAACAATACTAGTTGTTTTAGGATGTTACAGATGTAATCATGTATTGTTACTATTTTATTCAAGAGTGTTGAAAAGATGTAACCGACCTTTTAAAGAAAGGTAGCACAGTTTGTTACTTTATCCGCAAACGTCACAAAACTGACGCTTTTATGACTAAATTTCAAAGGTAAAACTAATAACCTATCACTTTTACACTTTTAATCCGAATAACATAATATACTATTATATCATTAGAGACGGATTTAGAAAGTGGTTTTATTACTAAATTATTATAATATAAGGTCGAGTCGATACGATAAGAAAGGAAACCATGGCTTCTTTAGAGTTGAGTACTGTGTGAAGAAAAACTAGAGATGACAATTTTCAGAAAATCTTTAATGACTACTTAAAGACTATAATTACTACTGTATAATACATAATTTTAATTCTTTCAAATTATAGTGCAGTATTATATACATATATATATATATATATATATATATATATATATATATATATATATATATATATATATATTCCGTGTGTGTATTTGGAGTTCAATTATTGATCCTTCTCTTGATTGCGTACCTACAGACAAATCCATTTAGACTTTTAAGTTATTGCACTGTTGTTACCTCTTGTCCTCTTTAAAGCTTTGTCGAGCCCAGGTGTTCCTCTGCCAAGTGAATTACCCTGCTTAGTTTTAATTTATGTCAGACGAATCCATCAGGGGCTTACTCTAATGGCTGCTGATCGCAAAGTTATGCCAGAAAAGACTATTCAAACAGTTTGTATATCTCTTGTTGAAAAATTATTAAATAAATAACAATATTCAGTTTAATTACCTTACCTTAAACAATCTACAACTAAAAAATAAAGTACAAATAGCCAAGTAAGGCGTAAATAGGGCGCCAAAAGTGGCCGCGTTCAATTGGTAAGCAAACGATGAATTATCAATTGAGAACCTTCAACGAATGAGTTGGTATTTCCGCTGTTCGGGATGAATAATAATTTAAAGATACATTTAACGTACATGACTCGTGTAAGCTATTTCATAAATTCTAAATTGTAGTAACAATTTTACGGTAACACAATTTTGGCCCAACGACATCAATATTATTAAGTAATAGTTGATTTCAACCTTTGGCCGAGGTATCAAACACGACACGAATTTTCTCATGTTTATCACCACATTTGAAGACACCATGATGAAGAATGTAATAACATCTATTATTTACAGGATCTGTAGTCACTTCCGTGATGTGACTAGAATCTAAACAATCACTCATGAAATATATGTACAAAGATTTTAACTACGGTTGTAGTACGAGGCATTTTTCTAACAAGAGAAGGCGAGATTAATGAAAGATTCGGTAAAGGTTTTCTATGCAAAGATTCCTTGAAGGGACATTCAGCAATTTCCTCACCAGCGACGTCGCAGGGTGGAAATGATAGTTTATGGATATTCCAAAATTGTCCAATGACTTGATCTACAGATGCCAAGAATGCAGGAAACAAGGATTGTACGACTTGTTAGGGTTTTCCAGATTTTATACGACCCAGAGCTACTCGACCAAATATCGTTTCAAGAAGGAAAGGATAATCTTCAATCATAATTCGACTAGTGCGAACGATAAGTGGGTACACATCGGCTTCTAACAACTACTGAACGTGACACTATCCCCCAATTTAATTCCATGAGGTAGGCAAATATCAGGTTTCATTGTGTCTTAGACACTTTCTATTTGACGAACAACTTACGACGATATGT